>JAOBRG010017793.1:0-39732 GCA_027574985.1 Umimayanthus nakama | reverse complement strand
CCTATTTGCAGCCATAGATGCAAAGTGTGCCTTGCATGAGCGATTGAATTGATTTCTGTCCCTACAAGATCTAACTGCTGTGGGTAAAGCGTTCATTAAAAAAACTGTACGGGTTCAGGTGGCAGCGGGTTTAAATGTCAGCGTTGATCGTTGAATGATAACAACGATACTTAAACCTTTTTTAGTCAGGGTTTATCTTTTCAGTACTTTTAAAATGGTTAAACAGGTTAAAGTTACACATATGGCAACCACGACAAGTTTTCTGAATTACAGTGAGGGGTCTTTGAGGTAGTACTACAGATAGTTTTTTAAAACTAACAGTACCTTGATCTTTTTTTTAAAAAATTTTCGCTAAGGAGTTTGTTTTGTACTGAGTTAACTAGTGGGTTTTTGTGTCTCAAACTAAACTTTCCGCAATTTGTGCGCACGGTAGGAGAGAAGTAAGATGATTTCGACGGCAGTCCTGGTTTGTAGTTTATGGACTAATCCAAATTCCGTAAAGTTCTGCAACGTTGACCTTTACTTATTCCTTTTGGCAAGGAAAGACAAACTTACTGCAGTGGGATAACTTAGGGCCATACATAAGTTCTGAAGCTGTGAAATGCTGTTAAAATTTCTGGTGTTTTGGAAGCGGTATTTTCTAAGGATTTGAAGGTACGGCATTTTTGCTTTTCCTTTCGGAGGGGGGAGGGGAGGGGGTTGCTCCCTGCCCCCAGCTATGTATGGCCCTTTTCGGCAATAAAGAATAAAATTACAAAAAGTCGACTTTTTGAAATATGAGCTTCAATGGCTCATTTTGATTAGAACTCAACTGAGAGACTGTTTATCATTTCAGAGTGCTATGATATCGGAGTGGCGGACAGCAATGTTATCCCTAACAGAAACTTTCAGTCATCCCCTCCGTACAGTCATCATTATATCTCCTTCTACGGGAGACTTAACAGCAAAGAGGAAGGTTGGGCGCCAACTGCAGAGGACATGTACCTGCGCAGAGCATTTCTACAGGTTGACTTAGGAGCTGTGTACAACCTGTGTAGTATTAAGACTCAGGGAAATGGGAAAGGGTTGAGAGAGTGGACAAAGACTTACAAGGTGGAAACAGCCAACTATCCAACCGGTCCTTGGACCTACTATCAGGAAATAGAAGGAATTGACAAAGTAAGTTGAGCGACTTTGAACGCAAATCGTCCTTTGACGCAAGGCATGTGTTGTGCTTTCGTCAGGTGAATCGGAATAAGATCAAATGTTTGCTTAGGTTTTGTTTTGTTTTCATCAAGACAATACCAAATGAGAAAAAGTTTTCGTTTATGGGGTTTTTCTGTTTTATTTTATTTTGTTTTGTTTTCATCAAGTAAATATAAAAAGAAAACTATTTGTTTATGTTTCATCAAGTTAAGCAGAATATAAAGAACAAGTTTTTTTATGTTTTGTTTTCATCAAGACAATCAAAACTCGAACAAATTAAACTCTATTACTGAGCTGTGAACGTTTCTATACCTATCTTTAACTCAATGGAACTTTTTAACAGCCATCATAACTATCTGCAGCAGCTTCTAAACATTTAGGAGTGAATTAAAAGGGTTTTTTCTCAATAATATTTCATAATAACTAACTACCTCGTTGTATATAATGTTAGCACCCCTTTGCAATAGATCAGAAAAACCATTCGGGGACCTGATAGAAAATATTATTATTCTTATTTATATTATTATTAATGTCAGTAGTAGTAAAAGTGGTAGTAGTAGCAGTAGCAGTAGTAGTATGAAGTAGTTGTAGTAGTAGTAGTAGTAATGGTGGTTTTGTATTTTTTTGTGGACTCTATTGAAAATATTAGTACAGTCTGAATAGGGTTGAACAAAATAACTTACCTATTTGGCTAACATTGATAGCTTAACAAAAGTTAATAATCGTTTGTAACAACGTAATGTGTTTTGGCTGTAACAACTTAAACAAGTACTGGTAACCAAGGTCCCACTGTTGAGCTTTGACTCATTCATGGCTGGCCGTCTTTTCCAGCTGGAGGACTGGGTCCTTCAAGCCGTTGCAGGATGGTGTTGTCAAATAATTATATCTTTTCGACAGATTTTTGATGGAAACACTGACGCGGGCAGCGTGGCCACCCAGCACTTTAATAGACCGGTGTCCGCTCGATTTGTCAAGTTCTGGCCAATCAGCTGGAACTCTTACCCAACTACGCGGCTTGCTATCTACAAGAACGGTAGGAATGATGGACCCGTCTATGTATGATCCATGCATTTGCAAACTATTAATTTGTCACCCGTCAATTGTATCTTTAATACTTGCGTCCAAAAATTATCACAACGACAATTCTAAAAATGAAAACACAAATGCAGTACATTTTCTTGATATTAGTAGAAAGTATGTGTTTTAAATCTTAAATACGTATATGATCAAGAAAAGAATGGTTAAAAGAAATTAAAACAAATTGTGTCAAAAAGTTAGTTTTCGTTTTCAAACTTTAATTTGCTTATTTAATTTTGCCTAAATTATAAGTGCTGACGTCATCCCATTAAGGTTAAAAGATGTTCTCATAATTGGACTACAAGCACTGAGTTTTTAAAAACTAGTTTTCAAAAAACCTTGATCGTCGGTTTGTTTATCGTTTAAGAATGTAACGACGTGCTTCCTGATTGCAAGAGGCGCGCAAGTCAGGGAGACTGCGCCAACCAGGAAACCTACGGAGTGATGAAGGTCAAGTGCTGCCAAGCTTGCAAAGCAAAGGATGGTGAGTCTAAAAATACCACGAGAATTGAACTCATTAGGTCTTAAACTATCACGAAAATCTAACCCATTAGGTCAAAAACTACGATGTTACTCTTTAGGTCTAAAACTACCATGAAAATCAAACTCATTAAATCTAAATTTACCATGAAAACCGAACTCATTAGGTCTGTACCTACCATAAAAACCTAACTCATAAGTGCTGCCGGGCGTGTAAAGCGGTTGAAGGTAGGTCTGTACCTACGATGAAAACCTAACTCAGACAGACTCGGCTTACCATATTCATTTGAGAAGAAATTTCGGTAATAAAATAAAGAAGAAAGTAAGAAAAAAGAGAGAAAGAAGGAAAAATAGAAAGACACTTAAAAGAGGGCGAACGTAGTTTGGCCTCAGGCCCCTCTTTTTGGCTTAAGATGCAAACCTGTACTATTCACAGTAGGAGACTAGTTTTGAAAAAAAACTGTTTTATCTGCGCGAGCGAGTACGCTGAATAAATGGGTTTAATCAACAAAAGTTGAAATGGTGTATATTTCGCTTGTGGGATATAGTGTTTAACTGACGTTTCGAGCGTTAGCCCTATTGTTATTATTATTATTATTATCATTAATACTGTTATTATTATTATTATTATTGTTGTTGTTGTTATAATTATAATTATAATTATAATTATAATTATAATTATAATAATAATAATAATTATTATTATTATTATTATTATTATTATTATTGTTATTATTACAAGGCAACATGCTGATGGTGTGTTTAACGTTTTAGATTGTCATGATCTCGGAGTGGCAGACAGGAATGTTATCAGTGACAGTCAGTTCCGGTCCTCGCGGCCGTTCAGCGATCGTCATCTTGCCCACTATGGAAGGCTTAACATCACGGAAGAGGGTTGGAAACCAACCAACGAGGACATGTTGCGGGGCACAGCCTATTTACAGGTCGATTTGGGAGCTGTGTACACACTTTGCAGCATTAAAACCCAGGGTAATGGAAAGGGGCTGAGTGAATGGACAGTGAAATACAAGCTGGAAACAGCCTACGATCTAGCCGGGCCCTGGTTCTTTTATCAAGAAAGGCAAGGCACTGTTAAAGTAAGTTGATAAAATGGGTGTTTGCCATTATATAGTGTTATTAGAACTATACACATAATACTAAGATTAAAACGGAATAACTTACTTTAAAGACTATTGTTATTAATTTAACTAAATGGCGAGGATGACTGATAGGAAGCTGTAAAGCTTATTTAGAAAAAAATAAGTCTTCTTCCCATATATTCATTTAATACTATGAAAAGTTATAGAATAGGGTTTGGGGACGACACTGGCAAAAAGTTGTAGATGAAATCTAAATCGAATATTTCTCACTAATGTAACACTGATAACTAAACACGGCGGAAAATGAAACCGTTTAGAATAATCACACTATTTGATTAACAGGAGTTTACAGGGAACATTGACAGCAGCGGCGTGGTTACCCAGCACTTCAACAGACCGGTGTCAGCTCGATTTGTGCGATTCTACCCAATCACCTGGACGAACTACCCAACCACGCGACTTGCTATCTACAGGAACGGTAAGAATGATGGATTGGTATATTTACCAGAGTGGTACAACTAGAAACAAAATCAGAACCAGAAAGAGATTTCAAGAGAAAGAGAAAAAGATGGAGAAAGAGAACGAGAAAAAGAAAGAGAAAAAAAAGAAAAAAAGAAATAAAAAGAAAGAGAAAGAGAAAAAGAAAGAGATTTCAAGAGAAAGAGAAAGAGAAAAAGAAAGAGAAAAAGAATGAGAAAGAAAAAAAGAAAGAGAAAGAGAAAGAAAAAAAGAAAGAGAAAGAGAAAAAGAAAGTGATTTCAAGAGAAAGAGAAAGAGAAGGGGAAAAGAAAGAAAGAGTGAAGGAGAACTAGAAAAGGAAACAGAAGCAGAAACAGAAACAGAAATAGGAACAGAATCAAGCAAAAACAAAAATAAAAGCAATAACATTATATTTATGTTAGTTTTGACCTATTTCTCAGTTAATATCTCCTCGGTTCGATGGTGTTTTACACCTCTTATTGCCCCGCCCAAAACCTTACACACCTTATAAGCCAAAGGTCTTAATGTGGGATTTTACTAATCATATTGCCTTTTAGGTCCCTAGTGGCTTAGCTTGTGGCTTTTTAGTTTCCCGACCATAGCCACTGATGGTATGTCGCCCCAGGTTTCTTTCAAGAAACTGGTTAACAAAGGGACTCTAATTCTGGTGTTGTTTAACGTTTCAGACTGCAGTGACTCGGACCCTGAGTGCCAGAGCCTCGCCCTTCAGGGAAAATGCAGCGACTCCAGAACCTACGGAGCAATGATGGCAAAGTGCTGTCATTGGTGCAAATTCTTGAAAGGTAAAAGAAAACTCAGGGTCTGTAACTTAGAGCGCGTTTTCTTGTTCACAATTCTGGAATGAGAATGGTTGGTACAGAATGCATTCGCCACATTCTATCCATTCTGCCCCTGAGAGCAGAAATGATAGAATGGCGTTCTGTCCATTCCGGAATATGAATGCGGAATAAAAGAACGCGCGCATTTCACATTCTTGGTAAGAACTATAGCTACGAACTGTCTGAACGACCTAACAATGACTCTGAAGATGTCTTCGGAAGAGATTGTTAACAAGTCAGTCACAACTAACAAAGAATTCCCAGAACCACATCAATTAGGACAACCACCCACCTCACTTGGCTCACAACCTACAACAAACAGTATTATAAAAATAATGATCTTTATGATTATGACTCTGGATTATGACTACGATTAACATTGTTATTTTTGCTGTTAACGTTGTTGTTATTATTATTATTATTATTGTTATTTTTTATGTTATCATTACTGTTGTTGCAGTTGTTGTTATGCATAAGTTAATAAACTTGTCTTGATCTCCTATCGGATGGCAGAAGTCGCCCAAGATAACGCCAAGTCCTGTGCTGATCAAGAGGCAAGCTGTGAGACTCAGTCTGACAGAGGACAATGCTGGATCAACGCTGGACACATGTTGAGCAAATGCTGTGCAACTTGCAAGAAAAAAGGCAAGCGGTTTGCACGAGAGGAGTGTTGGAAAAGGAGGGGGGAACCTAAAAACTTGAAACTAGGAATAGGGGCCGGAACAAAGTGTTTTAGAAAGGGAGACATGAACCTTAATCCCTTAATCCCGCCTTTCCCCCTTCCCCAACCCTACCCTCTTACTCAACAGGGGACTGGATCCCGAAATTTGGAAAGGGGGCCTGAACGCAATTTTTCGCAAAGAGGGACTAGAGCCAAGAGCTTCGGAAAGGAGTGTCGGAACCCAACATTTTGGAAAGAGGCTCAAAAACCAATACTGTTTTGTAAAAGGGCCCGGAAATCATTATTTTGGAAAAGTGCTCGGAGATTAAGAAAGAGACAAGAACCCAGTATTCCCGAAAGAAGGGCTGTAACCCAAAATGCTGAAAAGCCAGGAGGGCCGATACAGGATTAACAACACCAAATACCTCAAAATATCAACACATACGTTGCCAATTCGTTTTTATGCTAAAATAACACAGATTTTCATTTTGTCTTTCAGGTCTGCGAGCAGCCTTTTAAAGCCCACTTATTCAATGAGAGATTTTTTTTGCTATGTTGAATGATATCTATAGTTATGTTTACAGTAACCTTAAAGGTTTCTTTATTACCGTCTTTTGTTTATCATAAAGCAATTTTGCTGGTGAATTATAGTTCCAATGATTCGTCTTTTTACTGTCTCTAAAAGCCGATAGTTATTTGTATGGATTGTCAAAACGTTTTTAAAAGTAACTACTCCACGAACGTTATTTTGCCCAGTTGTTCGTGTGTACTTGATTCATTAAAGAGAAATAGAAAAGTGTCTTTGTGTCTTGTTATTCTTTAAAAGAAAAGGTCGTTATTAATTGCCCTGTCACAGTACTGTGTATGGGTAAAAAGGTGTGAGTTGCGTATGAAAGTTCATGAATTAACTTCCATACGCTCACAGTGCTGTTAAAAATATAGCATGGTTCAAGTACTCACTGTTTTGAGCCTGTAAACAGCGTATCGATCGCCTGCGTGTGGTCAGCGTATTACCAGCGTACGTAACCAGTGTGCAAACTAACGTATGTCTGCTGTAGCTCTCGCGTATTCAGCGTATGTCTAACGTTTATCTAGCGTATGCCTAGCGTAGGTCTAGCGTATGCCTAGCGTGTGTCTAACGTATACCAAGCGTATGCCTAGCGTGTGTCTAACGTATACCAAGCGTATGCCTAGCGTGTCTAGTGTATGCCTAGCGCGTGTCTAGCGTTTGCCTAGCGTGTCTAGCGTATGTCTAGCGTGTGTTTAGCGCCTTTACGCCTAGCGTAGGTCTAGCGTATGCCTAGCGTGAATCTAACGTATACCAAGCGTATGCCTAGCGTGTGTCTAGCGTGTGTTTAGCGTATGCCTAGCGCGTGTCTAGCGTTTGCCTAGCGTGTGTCTAGCGTATGCCTAAGCGTGTGTTTAGCGCCTTTACGCCTAGCGTAGGTCTAGGTATGCCTAGCGTGTGTCCAACGTATACCAAGCGTATGCCTAGCGTGTGTCTAGCGTATGCCTAGTGTGTATTTAGCGCCTTTACGCCTAGCGTAGGTCTAGCGTATGCCTAGCGTGTGTCTAACGTATGCCTAGATAGGCGGCAATGACTATCGAGTATCGAATTGACTGTTTCTCTGGATTTGGTGACTAAAGCAACAATTTTCACTTGAAAGAAACTCGGATACCATAAATACATAAAGTGAATGTTCTCTATATCCAGGATTGTTTATTACTTCACTATTCGTATGTTTCCCAATTTCTGAACATTTGATGATAGTAGTACAGTTACGTCACACTAGCTGCATTAACGAAAAATAGCCCGAGAGGGGTGGACTTCTGCCCTCGCTATCTCTATAAGTAGTGTGGGGACCCCCCCTTTTTGTTTCTTTTCTGGTGTTTACGGTACATGTATTGAATTAATAAAGGACAAAGTTTTACCAAATTCTGAGTGCAGGTTCTATTTGCATGGAATAACCTTAAAGTAAATTAAAAACAAAGTAAATAAAGAAAAAAATGAAGACACTCTCGTTGAAGAGATTAGCAAAACAAAGGAATGATAGTTTATTTCATTTCAAGAAATCAGAGCTCACAGACTCAGACAGTTTCACAAAAGCTGTTCGTAATACTTCTATAACTGCAGTAAAAAGCTACTTGACGTCACTTTCACTCAATGTTAACAGATTTATTGTCTCTCTAATCAGTTCAATGAAGTTTCAAAACTTGTGTTCACTTGAACAAAAAATCGCATAAACTAGGGTTCTACAGAAAACTTTGGAAAGCAAACGTAAAACCAAAAAGAAGAGGGCAGAATATTTATTTGCTGGCAACAAATCAGTTTTAAAAAGTAAATGTGCAGAAAACCCGTTTTAGTTAAAAGATTTTAACATCAGGAGGTGCAATATAAATTGTTTGAGTATAGAAACGTAGTTTCAAAATCTTACAAAAGTAATTGCATTTACTGCAGCGTACTCAAAGTACAAGTCCTTTTAAAATTTTTAAAAAGCAAAACCATTTCTCATTTTAAAGATTCTGGTGAACAAAGTAGAAAAATTTGTAGTTATAAAAGTAATAATCAAGAAAATGCACAAAGTCTATAAGAAAATCATTCATCAAAAACATCAGGCGTTGTGCCAAGGGCTTCAATATCTTCCTGTGAAACCTGGAAAATAAGATTAAAAGTTTTGTTATTAAATTGTAAAAACGATTTGGTCACAATATGAAACGTTTGGAACAAACAAAGCAACTCAAAACTCAACCCCAACTCCAAACATATAACACCAATATAAACAACAGTAGTATAAAACTTGTACAGCGGCTCACCCAACAAACCCAATCCATATTTTAAAAGTGAGTCACCCTTAATGCGAGGCATACACACACGCATTAACGGCTTTGTCTGTTGATGACTGATTCTGCGCCTGCGTACCCCTTGCATTTTTGCTTGTGCTAATCCCGCCAGTGTGAACCATTAGAACGTGCTTACCTTTCTTTTTGCACGCTGCACAGCACCTGCGCAACATCCGGGCAGAGTTGATGTAGCACTGTCCTCTCTCAGCTTGAGCTTCACAACTGGGTTCGTGGTCAACACAGAGGACGGTCATATCTTGGGCGACTTCTGTGATGCAAATAGTATAATAATAGTATAAATATTTAGATGAAGAAAAAGAAGAAGACGAAGAAGACAAAAGAGAAGAAGAAGAAGAAGAAGAAGGAGGAGGAAGAGAAGGAGAAGGAGAAGAACTAGTGTGACAGTGGTGACAACTGACAGCGCTGTGACAACGATGTGCACATCGTTTTGAAATAAGTGGCATCTGATAGCGCTATCGCAGCACTTTAGTTGTCATCGCTGTCACATTACTCTAGTAAAGGGAGGACTTTTGCAAAAATAGCGGCACACCCTCGCCTAACCTACATGGGAGTACCCCACCTCTCCGGGGAACGGTTCTGCTCATGAAGCAGAGCCGCTCAGTTTTCAAGTTCCGGTCAACTAAAGCGCGGGAACTTGGAGAGTTGAGGCGGGAAAAGTGTACGCGCGCGCGTTGGACCTTTTAAACTGGTCAGAACCAGTTCTTTTCGGCCGGTCAGAACCAGCCAATGGAAAGCGACCTGAGCTTGTTTTTACCTTTCCAGAAGTTGCACCATCCACAACACTTTCTCATCATGGCTCCGTAGGTTCTGGAGGCGCTGCACTTTCCCTGAAGTGCGAGGCTCTGGCAGTAGGGGTCCGAGTCAGTACATTCTGGAACGGTAGAATATTTGACCACGTTAGGGATGGGGTAAGGGAGCGTACGAAGTTACATAGATTTGTACGATCGAATCAGGAGCAAACATTGTTGCTATCACGTCTTTTCAATTTATATATTGTTGTTGGTGTTGTTATGATCTTTGTCATTGTCATTGTCACTACTTTTGTCTTTGCCACTGTTGTTGCTTTTGTAATCTTCGTTGTCATTGTCATGGTCATTGACGTTGTCATTTTCATTGTCGTTGTAGTTGTCGTTGTCATTGTCACTATTACTGTCAGATTCGTTTTAAATTTCATTGTCGTTGTCAGTTGCCACTGTTATTGTCATTATCGAATGAACATGCATAATGGCATTTTCAGCAAAATGGCCTGAAGAGATCTTTCCCAGTTTGCGAATAAATGGGTCACTCTTAAAAGTATACAAATTCTTCACTCATACCGCTCTTGAAGATAGCAAGCCGCGATGTTGGGTAGCTCATCCAGGTGATTGGGTAGAATCGGACAAATCGAGCTGACACCGGTCTGCTGAAGAACTGGGTAACCACGCTGTTGGAGTCACTGTTTCCATCAAAAACCTTCCAAAATTACCAAAAACATTATTTCTGTTAACAACTACAATTTAAATGTTGGGAGACTAGTTTTGAAAAAAACTGTTTTATCTGCGTGGGCGAGTACGCTGAACAAATGGGTTTAATCAACGTCTGCTCCGACGAAGGGCTAACGCTCGAAACGTCAGCTAAACACTATATCCCACCGGCGAAAAACATACCATATCAACTTTTGTTGATTAAACCCACTTGTACAATTTAAATGTGTCGGACTGTAGTTGAGCGCTATTAACATGAGCCTTGACCCGAGAAATAAGGGCGACTCTTCCCCACGATTTCGAATGAAAATAAATCAGGTAAATTTAACCCTTTTTTGAACAACCGATAGGGGTAGATTTAGAATTTTATGAAAACGATGGCCCAGAAGCTATAATCTATAAAGTTCTAGAAAAAAGAGGTCACAAGATGGACCCAAAGTCGTTTTCTTAAAAACCGTTTGCAAATGTTTTACCAAAAAAGGGATCCCAGGTCCCCCTGGGTCCCTCCCTTAAGCCTGCCACTGGGTGCAGGCTCGCAGTCAGACATCATACCAACTCCGTTTACCACGCACAGACGTCATCAGATCTTCACCTTCAAAAGTCAACTCGACTTACTTTGTCTGTTCCTTGTACGTCTTGATAGTAAAACCAAGGATCATCTCGCTTGTAGCGGGTTGCCACCTTGTAAGTCTTTGTCCACTCCCTCAAGCCCTTTCCGTTGCCCTGGGTCTGAATGCTGCATAGTGTGTACACAGCGCCTAAATCCACCTGGAGATAAGCCGTGCCTGCCCGCATGTCCTTTGCAGTTGGTGCCCAGCCCTCCTCGGTGCTGTTGAGTCTCCCATAGTAAGGTACATAGTGGTAATTGTACTGTGAGGAAGATTCGAAGGCCTTATCTTTTATGACCCTGCTATCTGCCACCCCAAGATCATAACACGCTGAAAAATAAGAGGGTCCCAATGGCTGACATCAACATAATACTCTTGAAATGGAATGGCTTCTGAACACGTTACTTTCTGATTTAATATCTTTGCAACTTCCTTCGGTACACCCCTTTATTATAAGAGCCAGTTTAGTTTACCTCGGCGGAGCCTCGTTGTTCTTAAGTTTGTGCACAATTTAAGCCTCAATTGTTCTTAAATTGTTCTTAAATTGTTCATGTTTCCATAATGACAACTATACACTTCTGCGCTGTCATAAAAGCTTTCTAGTTTAGTTTTTGAAAACCTTGTGCGGCATAGATTTAATTTTCGTCTCTGCTCATTTCAGTGTTTTTAACTGCAGAAATATCTGCAAGGAAGCGCTACATGTAGTGACGTGATGTGTTGTGATTTCAATAAAAACTTTCAGTTGCATTTTAATCTAAAGCCGCCAGCCTCAATTGTTCTTAGCTTGTTCTTAATTTTTGGGCAAACTTTAGCCTCGTTGTTCTTATAAAAAAGCGCGTATGTGGACTTTGTTCAAACAACAGGGTTTTTACTTAGACTTAAATGACTTAAATAGTTCTACCTAAACTAGCTGTTAAGCTAATGCTAGGTGGGAAGGTCCCGATCACAGCCTGCGCAGATGGCCAGGGGTCTGCAACGATGTTATTGCAGGCATGGCAGCTGATTTAAAGCTACTTGGTCACTCTTGGAGACAGAACCTTGGTGATTGCTGCTACTAAGCTATAGTACAGTTAGCTTTTGAATTAAACAATATATCTGGATTTTAGACTTCTAACAGGAGGCGGAAAACGTACCCTTTTAAATTTGCAAATTATAGACAGTTTTTTGGCATTATTGCTAGTTCGGCAGAATGATTAGTGTATTCGTTGAATTTGGATTTTTAATTCTATATCTACAGTGCTACGGTGTTAGTTAGTATCTGTAAAGGTAAAGAAAAATAAACAAATAAATAAATAAGTATTAAAATAAATATGACCAGAAGGTCCCGGGTTCAATCCCCGGCCTGGTCGAGGGCTGAATTTTGGGTGACCTTCTTTCGCCACACCGTCCGTAGACAGGGACGTTAAGCCGTTGGTCTAGTCTCTTAATGTTCTTTCGGAGGACTTAAAAGAACCCGCACACTTGTCGATAGGAGTAGGCTAATGCCGGTGTTGTGGACTGTTGTCGAGCGTTTCTAACATGAGCCCTTGGCTCGGGAATGAGGGCGAACTATCCCCACGTTATCGACTAAAAATAAATAACTTTTTTTTTATTTATTTGATCTAACTGTTTTTGGTAAAGGCATGTCATGTTACAAATAGCATCGAACGGTTGTAAAGCCTAGTTTCCATATGATCGACTGCCGGATCGCTAAAATTAATGATAGCGATTCGTCAGCAATAATATGGAAACACTTTTCAGCGATTGGGCGTTTGTCAGCGACTACATAGAAACACTTTTCAGCAATCGGGCGATCGGGCGATCGTCAGCGATTATATGGAAACACTTTTCAAAGATCGGGCGATCGTCAGCGATTATATTGAAACACTTTTCAGCGATCGGGCAATCGTCAGTGATTGTATAGAAACACTTTTCAGCGATCGGACGATTGTCAACGATTGCATGGAAACACTTTTCGGCGGTTGGGAATTCGTCGGCGATAATGAGCGAGCCTAAGCTTCAGTGATTCTAGCGATCCGGCGATCTTGAGAGATCATAATTGGAAACTAGGCTTGACGAAAGGGAAATTGAATTGGTAACACTGCCTCCCAAAAACATGAGCATACGTAAAGATCCCTTTTAACCCATACTATATTCAGAATATTTGTAACAGTCGTTTTGAGTTAAATTGGCTTCAACGATGTCGTGAGAGAGACGCGACCACTTCACCTAACACTGTTTTTCAATCTTACCTCTGACAGCGACAGTCGTTCTGCTGGCTAGTGCTGTGTACAGACACAACACAAATGTTATGGTAAGAATCCCCATCGCTCTTCAAGACTTTTTGGTTACAAGTTTTCAACTTTTCTTGTGAACTGAAACAACGCCCACTGAAAATGATACACAACTCAATTTAGATTGATGACAGCTTAATTGAACTAATAATTATCCAAGCAATTATCTGCTAATTTGATTTATGTCAGAGACTAAAGCATCTGTATAGCGCATCTGTGAAATAAACTTTAATGATGTTTAATATTTGCTATGTACTTTATTTCAAAGAGCTGGCAAGAAACTAGAATATAATTAAAAAACAACATTTATATAACGTACTCTCTCTGTGGTTGTTCAACTTAGAGTTGAACCACTAACTTGCGCACGCGCAGTTAAGAAACACGGAAGTTTAAGAATGCATTTTAAAGCAGTTTTTAGGCTGCTCGAAATCGAATCAATTTTAACTCAGAATAAACAATTGTATTAGTCTGAATTAGAAAACTTGCGGCCGAAAAGTAGTCGAGTTTGAGGCCATCCCAGACTGAATAGTTAATCAAGGTTTAACTCAACTTGCAATGGATAAACTTGTTAAAAAACAGTTTTCTTATTTGGTTCGTACAAACTGCATCACATGGCAGTTTGGCTTAAGCTAGCAGCATCTTCGTTGCGACATAAAAAAGGTTTTATCAGTTTTTTCCTTTCTGGCAGTTAAAGAAGTTTTCCCCTTTAAATCAACAAATTAAGTTACTCTCACTTTTGCTCCTGTACTTTTTTTTCTGATAATCATTAAATTAAACCGTAATGCTCATACAAAGTCTTATAAATCGCTCGATCCCAGAGTTCCCATACAAAGTCTTATAAATCGCTCGATCTCAGAGTTTCCATACAAAGTCTTATAAATCGCTCGATCCCAGAGTTTCCATACAGAGTCTTATAAATGAGTTTCCTAACAAAGTCTTATAAATCACTTGATCCCACAGCCTTGTAAATCGCTCGATCTATCGATACAAACTACATGCTTGGGCCGCCTGTGCTGTATTAACAAACACTTGTTTTGCATTTTTGTTATAGCTTTCAAAACTATAGAGATGTTTTGTTCTCGCGTTTGTTAATCAATGGATGTATAATATTTGTCAGAGGCTTGCTTGGAAACCAAACAAAATCTCGTCACAGGTCACGCACATCGCGCTGAGATCACACAATGCTTGAGGTGAGGCGAATCCGCCTTCGCAAGTTTATTGACCTCTATTGCTTCAAAAATAGTTCGGAGTTTATGCTAACTCATTCATGAGGACTCTCTACACACTGAGCATACATTACATTGATTTTCGGTAAGATTAAGACTTCGCAAACTGTTTTATAATAAGCCCGAAATTGTTTATATTATTAGTTGTGTGTCTGTTGTCGTGACACGAACGTTTCAAAACTGCAATGTAAAAGTGTTTCATTCGGTGACAACAGTAGAAACGTTCCGATAGGGAGCCTGGTTTTATTCTTTGAAAAGTCAACTTTTCTGCAGTTTCTGAATTTGATATCAGGTAATATCGCTTCATTCAATGGGTTACTAATTTAAATTTTCAAACAAATGTTGCTGCACAAATATTTAATAATTTTTATCATGGTTGCTTTTGTGTTTCATTTGCTTCTAAATCTAGTGATTTACGCGTGACAAGTTTAATTCATTTGAATAATTCGCTTGACAGAAACTTAATACACTGGAAGTCTTCTAAGTATTATCTGTGTGTGTATGTATATATGTGTGTATGTGTGCGTGTGTGTGTGTGTGTGTTGGCGAGTACGCAAGCTTGAAGTTTGGGAGTGATCAACAAGAATTGATATAGCTTGCTTTTCATCTTGGTTTTGTTTAAGGTAGAAATTCCGAGCCCATCCCATCGTCAAAGCCTAGAAAAATTACTGAAGGAAGTCTGCGAGAGACGTACTTTGCTCCTTTTGAAAACCTTAAGCAAAGTAATATTACTTTGCGACCATTTTAAAGTTAACTTGTGTAGTAAAGCAAAATGTATGTGGGCATCAGTCGAGCTGAACGGTTTGAAAACTTGATAGAATTAGACGAACTGCTGAACGTATCTACTTGTAGTATATATTGGTAAACACGTCCACTGATTTAAATTGCTAATTCTGATTAAGGATTGCTCCAACAACAGCACTTTAAAGCAGGTGTCTTTAGACTTTAATATACAACACCAATACACTTTTACCCTCTAGGAATTTTTAGTTATTTTATTTGTATTCGATCTGTCAAATTGGGGATTTCAATTTCTAGAATCCATAATTTCAAGTTTATTTACACATAATGTCGTTCATGTTTGATCGATCAGCAGTGCAATCAGTATCTTAAAGCTCCCAAACGAAAACATTTCAGCATAGATCTGGATAGTTATACATGTAGACTGATTTGGTTTGATCAGCGTACGTACGTGTTTAGCAGAGCTACATAGGAGATGTGAAACAAACAACTGGTTTAAAACAGGTCCTTTCTTCTCAATTATTCTTTTGCCAAGGCTGAATCCGATTCTCAACTAGTCGACCATGAAGACCACCAAAGATGACAAAAGCGCGAGAAAGGTACGCTTTAAAGTCGATAGTAAATACTCTTCAATGCACAAACACATTTGAATGTTGACGTAAAGTTTGCGCTTTTTTTGAATTTGTGTGGAATTTAAGAAACATATATTCGTCAGGTTTTTGCTTACTGACCGTATCTTTAGTCAGATTTAGTCAAACGTAAAAGGTATCCTGGGTCAATATTTTTCAAACTGATTTGGGAAAATATTATATATCATAAGAACTCGACTTGAATACAATCTGCTAAACTAGTACTCAGGCCTTCTTGTCGGAATGGGAAGTGCACCATCTTCGTTCCCAGGACCAAATGCGCATGAACCAAATGTTTCTTGCATTGTGATTGGTTCGACACCTAAAGCCCATCACATACTAGCCGGTTTCCCGATTTTTTGTCAGAGACAAATCTGCCTGAATCATTGGATTCTGGCAGTCAATATCACGTGATGGAAACAACCCTTTTCTCATTGGTTACAGCATATATTTGTCGCTGACAAATTGTCGGGGACCACTAAACACACCAAGCCGACAAGATCCGTCAGGACGTCTAAAAACTAAACATGCTTAAACTTCCCCCGTCCGACAAGATCCAATTTTATCGTGGCTTGTCGTGGAAGGACCCCACAATAGCCGATTTTTTGTCGGCGATAAAAAATCGGAGGTCTCCCCACAAAAAATCGGCTAGTGTGTGATGGGCTCAAGCCCCTACTCCCTGTTGCTTCATTGTACACATACGCACTATCATTGTTTCTATTATTATTGTTGTTGTTATTATTATTATTGCCCATACAACAGATTAACTGACATGTATTGTAATTTTGGTTAGGATAAGTTTTGACGATTAAGTCGAAATTTTTTTTCGCTTTTGGATTAACTTTTGAAAAAGTTTAATTAGAGTTTATGCTAGTATTCTATATGTTTAATAGCATTCAAGATTGCACTGATACTATTTGTTTGTATAAATTTGGAAGTAGGAGTAGTAGTAGTTGTAGTTGTATAGTAAAAGTATTGGTAATAGTAGTGGTAGTAGCAGCAGTAAGTAGTAGTAGGAGTAGTAGTAGTAGTAATAGAAGTAGTAGTAGTAGCAGCAGTAGTAGTACTAGTAGTAGTAGTAGTAGTAGTAGTAGTAGTAGTAGTAGGAGTAGTAATAGTAGGAGTAGTAGTAGTAGTAGTAGTAATAGTAGCAGTAATAGGAGTAATAGTTGTAGTAGTAGCAGTAGTAATAGTATTAGCGTTATTATTATTAGTAGTAGTAATGGTAGTAGTAAGACTAACAGCTTTAGTACTGCGTAGTAGTACAATTGTTGTTCTAATTATTATTATTATCATTATTACTTATATTACTACTATTATTAATATTATTATTGTTTATATTGTTATTATTATTATTACTATTATTATTATTATTTCTCCCTGTACAGACTGCTCGCGTGTTCTTCAGTTCACCGTTCGGAGGTCTGGAGGCTGAGCGAGAGGAGCTCACAAAGAAATACTGGCCGCAGCTCTCCTCCATGTGCGGGAAGGCTGGTTACGAGTTTGTCCCCGTGGACCTTCGATGGGGGATCACCTCCGAGATGTCCTCCAGCGCCTCAACAATTGAAGTCTGTCTACGGGAGATGGATCGCTCCGATATGATTGTCGGATTTTTTGGACAGGTAAGATTGGATTGTTTTAATGTTGTCTGAAGACTTCTCGCACAAAGCTGGATTTCGTGTTTCGTTTTTGTTACCTCATGTTCAAAGGTGGGCTTAATTTGACCTCTGCTTTGGAAAAGTTTTAAAAACTTGATTTTCTACATCTACAGCAACGTCCAGCTAATCTGATACTATGAAACTAGCCAATCAGGTACGAGAAAGCGGGAAAAAATTGTTGTTGTTCCCAGTCCCCAAGGCAAGCTTTTCTGTGCGCGATCAAAGTTCACGAGAACGAACAAATATGGCTACCGTGTCGGTTGTTGTTTGTTGCGGTTTATTTACTGTTGATTCGGCTCAACCTTGCATTCAAAAGTGTAATAAATTTCAGCGAGAGTTGGTTGCGATGATAACAGGTTTTTCCCGTGACGTCATGGAGCCAGATCAGCTGGGTAACCTGAATTTTACAAAGTCTTTTTGAAACACCCTACGAAATTCAGATATGAAAAATGAAAATCGTTATCTGACAAAGGCATTTTGACTGGTTCTTGAGCAGTCTATATTTACTCGTTATTCCCACCGGCATTACGGTTGTTCTTAATGACCTACGCGTGCGCAGAACTGGATGTGCGAGGTAAAGAGTTGTCACATGAACGTTGATATCGTCATTGATTAGAAAAAATGCCTTGTAATAAAATACTTAATATTTGATATGTTTGTTTTTACCAGACTATCAGACTCATAAAAATAAATAAATATGCAAATTAATTAATAGATAAATAAAAAAATAAATAAGTAAATAAATAAATAATAATGAAAGTTATGATGATTTAAGACAGACCTTGCAAAACTAACGATTGAATTGCGGCAAAGATATTTCTCGCGTTCTGATTGTTTGCTGAGCGGTCTGTATTTCCTATAATGCACACGAGCTTTACAGATTGTTGTTAATGACCTGTGCGCGCATACCCGGAAGTGCGATGGTTTACACGCTGTTATTTCCGCTTTTAGAACAAAATGCCATATCTTTAAAATACGTATTACCTTCGAACGCCTAATACGAAGTTAGGCAAAGAAGAAACGAAGCAAATGCAAGGCTTGTTGTTTTCAACAGCGTTATGGTTGGCATGGAAACAACGATCTTTTACAGAAGAGTTTTGACGTGGCTGCTGTCAAGTACCCGTGGATCAACAGTTACCGCGATCGAGCAGTGACCGAGCTGGAGTATTTACACGGCCACTTGAACAACCCGGGGGCGCGGGCAGCCTGCTTTTTCTTCAGAGACAAGGTGATGTAGAACAACAACAACAACAACAACAATTACTATACTACTACTATTACTACAATTACTCCAACAATAATAATAACAATAACAACAACAACGAACAAATAACAACAACAACAACAATGATAACAAAAACGATAACAACAACAACAACGATAACAACAACAACAGGAATGACAACGACGACAACACGACTTGATTAAAGAAAACTTTTCATTTTTTGTCGAAACATTTGAATTTTAACGATTTTAATATTTCTATCAAACTTCTTGCCTTATAATCTAACTTTATCAACTTATATGATTGTTTTGGCATCAACCGACCATATGTAACGAAACACGTTTCAGGCGTATGATGATATGAAGCTTGCTGAGGCGGAGGCTGCCGCTGATCAAATGCAGGCTCGGAAATTTCGCGCAACAACTGATGGTCCTAAGGCGGCCGAGCTGCTGGAAGACTTGAAACAGAGAGTGAAGCGGACTGAAGACAAGGTATGAGCCGCCATTATAAACTGGGACGTATACAATGCGCAGTTCTGAATTGGTAATATGTTGTTAATCAACCTCGTTCCAAGGCTCTTCCTTCTCCCGAGAGAAAGACCCTGGTTGGGTCTGGTCACGTGCCACCCAGAGTCTAGGTGGTAACAAATAAAACATTCGAACATGTGCGTTTGTTTTGACGAAAACATAACATTTTTCACCTACACCATGCTAAATAAGAACAAGAATCGATCTTAAGCACATTTTTCAACTTTTAATTTTTTTGTTACCACCTAGAATCTGGGTGGCACGTGACCAGACCCAACCAGGGTCTTTTCTCGGGAGAAGAAAGAGACTGGGAACGAGGTTGATTGTTAATGAAATTGACGTAAAGAGACGTGTTCGTAATAGAGCACTTTCGTGTTACACTTCAGGTTCCGCAAACTGGCCCGACATCGAGGCTTGATGCAGGAAAATACACCAAATATGTGAAAACTTAAGGTTATAATTGGCAGAAGCTGAAGCATGATTCGAGGCTCATTGAATGCACTGAAAAATATTGCGCCTAGTACATTTACCCATAACGCTTAGCAAACGAAAATCCTAAAATGCATCGAAAATATGTAGAACTTTCAAAGCAAATACAAAACGTTGTTATTGTCTAAGGATGAGTATGACAACAGTTTATGACTTTTGTTGTCCTTATGGCTTTTTTTGTGTCTATTGGCTGCGCTAGGTTTGCAAGGCATTGTGGTAAACTGCATAGTCACCATATTGTTGGTACAGCCATTTGAACTCCAAGTACAGCGAGTTTCGTTTTCGCTGCGACAAAATCAAAGATTAAGGGTTTGGAAAACTTCAGAGGCAGGGTTATTTTGACTTCCCAGGTTACTTAGGGGTTTTAATAGATATAAGGTAAAACACACCGGTACCGTAAATACTTGCACATGTAGCAAGATACCAGTTGTAAAACTACCTTCCCTGCACCCACACGCAATAAAACATCTGATAAAATTTAACTAATAACAGCCTTATTTGTTCTGGTAGTGTCTGGCAGTATACATGAGTTACAAAACCCCAGAGGAGGGGGCACGGTTGATGTTTGACACAATCAAGCGCCACTTCACCGAGGTTTTGCTTGCTCGACCAGTACAAGAACTGAGCCCCCTGGAGCAAGAGCGCCTGCAGCACGATGCCTGTCAGGTCAGCAGACTTGCCCTTGGGAACGTGTACGCCGGCGGTGAGAAGTTCCTGAAGCAGCTTGATGACTATGCAGCAGCTAACGGCACCGAGGGAACTGGTGACAAGCAACCACTCGTAGTACTTGGGGGTGGAGGTATGGGGAAATTCCATTCCAAGCCCACTCCGAGCTAATAAGTCAGTTCTTTTACGTCGGAAAAGTCCTTTTAATAAGCTAGTTGTTATGCTCTTTACCTGTCAAAGCTGCAATTCAAGGCTAAAAGGGAGGAAGTGGAGTATGCTCGAGTTGTTTGATTCGTTGTTTTCTATCTGCAGGTGGTGGCAAGACGTGCTTGTTAGGCACGTGGTCATTACGTCATCAGGAGAAACACCCGGATGACATTGTTGTCACACACTTCGTCGGATGTGCAGATGGGAGTACAGGTATGTCACGCTCGTTCTGCTGCTGCTAGCATGCTGTGACTGCAACGTAGGATGGTGTGTGACAGCATGACATAAAAGATGAATAAAAATCGAAACTCACACCTCTCATTAAATGTAAAATAATGTTTCTATTTGTAGAAAATTAAGAACAATTAGGCTCAGCCAAATTTTACTGGTTCTTGTAAAAAAGCGTGTATCCGCTTCAAATCCTTCTCAGTTTTTCTACTAAATACTCCTTATGCTTGCTATGTTTGTATAATCATTAAATAGAACCAAAACAAATCATAAGAAGGTTGTGGAAAGAGCTTAAGTACGAGCTTCGGAAAAAGATGAACGAGCCGAATGAGGAAGAGGAAGGCACTGGCTCCGAACCGAAAGCAAAGGAACCAGAGGACATCCGGGACTTGCTACGTGAACTGAGCGAGACGCTGAACCGGATATCCCAGAAGGCTTTGAGGGCTTTTATCATTGTTGACGCGCTGGACAAGATTGACGAGTCAGGACAGATTATGAGGGTGAGATATGAGGAGAAGATAAAGGTTCCTTTTAAAAGTTTAGAATTAGTTAATAGGTGGAAAACCCTGTTTGTTTTACTAGCAACAAAACTAAGGAAAATAGTTTTCTAAACAGACTTTTGGACAATGTTTAGTGAGATTCTTCACTGCTCCGTTGTACTACTCCTACAGGTTTATTTAAACCCAGGTATCTGTAGTATATTGCGAGCTCCATATAAGAGCTTTCTTGCTCTTAAGCAAACGATCCAACAAACACGATTTTTAAAAAAATTTAAAAAAATTTAGTTAAGCTAAGATATCTGTAATATGCTGCGATCTCCTCTAATGACTATTCTTTCTCTTGATGAGCAAGCAATTCAACAATTACTTAAATAAAAACAATCTTCAAAATGAAGATACGTGTGTTGATAAACTCACAAGACAAGACAAAGGTCAACACGCCCGTGCAACTTTTTTGCCTTCGGGAAAAAAATCTTGCATTGACTAAATCTTCCACCTCTCCCCTTCTAAAAATCAGATTTTCTGCCCCTTAGTTTTGCTAGAATTGGTGAAACCTGATGTAAGCTAGTCAACCCTGATTGACAACGGCCTCTTCTCACCCCTTCCCTCAGGAGCTCTACTGGCTACCCAAGACTTTGCCCGCTGGGGTCCACCTGCTGGTGTCTGTTGTGGACACGCATACGTCTAAGGTTACCGAGCTCGTGAATGAAAGGAAGTACAACGTTGTGAAACTACAACCGCTGACCGAAGAGGAGAGAGAGATCATGGCTTTGGTAAGCATCAGGGCCCGGTTGTTCAAAGGCCGATAAGTGCTAATCCTAGGTTAACTCAACAGGTTTTGTTCAGAGTTAATCCAGGATTAGTACTAATCGGCCTTTGAAAAACCGGGCCCAGGCTTGACTATAATGCTGGCCTAGTGACACATGTAAACATCTTTGTTTGTTATCAAGAGGAAGCAATGTTTTTAAAAAAGCTAAGAACAACTTTTTTAAGAGAACAGGGCATCGTTTTTCAAGCTTAACAACCATGAACATTAAGGGGAAAGTTGGTTGGTCTAGGGTGATTTATGTGTTGAAGCCAGCCCCTTTTTAGATCCAATGTCTTAAGAGAAGCCGGATGATCTTGTATTATAATAACGTTAAATAGTGGAACTCTAGCTAATTCATACTTTCAACAAGTTTCTAAAACATTATAGTACTTTTTATTGTGGAATTGGTGTATTAATGTTTTTTTTTTCTAAAAATATGCTTTAAGCTTTCCGGTTAAACTAATCTCATGTCCTATATATAGTTTTTATATATTCTTGAGTTTCATGTAAACTTTGATATTTCGCATTTTATATAGAGTTATAAACTAGATATATTTTGTGTTATTATTAGAGCCACAATTTCATCAATACTTTGTTTTGTTTTAGTGTAAACACAGTAAAGTCTTTGATTGATCGATTGATCTGTTGAACGATTGGTTGATTGGCTGATTATTTGGTTGATTGATTGAACGATTGGTTGAATGATTGATTGGTTGACTGACTAACTGATTGTTTGATTGATTGATTGATTGGTTGATTCGGGTAGTGGAAGGACTGATATGAGCTCGTGATTCTGTCAATGAAATCGTTTGTTAAGAGTATTACTTTAACAGATGTGCGGAGTTTTACCGTTAATGTATCACAAGCCGAACCAAACCAAGTAATGATTTCCAATCACTTCACAGGCCATGTTAAAGGTAAGGGGGAAAACACTCTCCACTCAGCAGAAGAGCAAAGTTGTGACCAACAAACAAACGGAGAACCCGCTTTATCTCAAGACGTTTTTACAGGTCAGAAACTATTTGAAAACATCTCAGCTAAAACTGCAGTGATAAAGATGAGTTACGGTTAAAATTAAATCTTATGTTGTATATGATATCAAGTCGTTCTTTTGAAGTTGTGTATTTTACCTGTTTTAGTTCTCTTGTTGTAATCGTCTTACGTTCTACCAGTTTTTTCAGTTTTTCATTCACTCATTCATTCACTCATTCTTGTTGTTGTTTTTCGTTGTTATTTTAGGCATCCTTGTCACGTTTTCATTTTCTTAGTTATTGTTCATTCATTGTGAACAAGTTATATTAGTTAGTGGTGTTTCTTGTCGTAGACACTTTCGTTTATCGCCAGTGCCATTTCCAAACACGTCTTGGCTTCTTCGTACTGTCCAAGATCTCTAAGAATGAGTCCAAGATTTGCCAGAGTTGTATATAACTTCGGATGTTTCTCATCATATGCACTCTCGTTTATTGCCAGTGCTATTTCCAAACACGTTTTGGCCTCTTCGTACTGTCCAAGATTTGCCAGAGTTGTAGCTAACTTTGGATGTTTCTCATCGTAAGCACTCTCGTTTATGATTGTTATTGTTTGTCAATATCCTAGTAATACAACTACTTCATACTTTTGTTTTCCAGGAACTTTGCAGTTTTGGAGAATTTTTTCATCTGGATGCGTTTATCGACAATTTACTCGAAGCTAGCAGGTAGGCGTTACATAGGTGTTGTTTGTATTGCACCGGATCGAGTTTCGTTTCGGTTCGACCTCATCCCGGTTCCATACTGAATATATTGTTTTGTTTACATGAAACCAACTAAGTAATTTGGGAAAATTGCTTTTTTGGTTCTGTAAACCCGAAGACAAGGACGAGAATCCCCTTCCCCTTCCAAGGATAATGTTCTGTCTGCGGCTGAGACATTGTCAGTAAAACGATAAGTTATCCTGAGAAGTGAAGCTTTAAGAGCAGTTAGGACGTTTTGGAGGACTGTCTTTCAGATGATGGCGTATTGTCAGGGTTATGTTCGATTTACCAAGTGACCATGAGCCCTGAGTTGCGTCACAAAGAACGCAACAATGTAATGTTACTTTAAAACAATGACTGATGGCACCTCACTTGGTATATCGAGCATCACCCTATTATCCGTTTCTATTCCATATTTGCTGTTATTCTTATTCTTATTCTTATTCTTATTATCATTACCTTTATATTAAAATAATAATAGAAGTGATGATAGTATCAATTAGTGAGTGAGTTCGGGTTATACTTTTTTACAAAAATAATTCATTTGTAAGCAAAAAATTAACGAAAACCAGTAAAAACAGAAAACCTGAATAAAGTTAGCGAGCGTAATCAGTTTTTTTTAATGAAACGCGAGTTTGCAGTATTGAATTTATATAATTCAATGCACCTAACTGTAGGTTAGTTTTTTTTAAAAAAAAAACAGTAGAAAAGTTTGTACTACTTTTACAATTTAAGAAAATTCAAACTGCGCAGACAAGTATGATGTAGTCAAATAAAATGACTTCAAAGCCACAATTTTTCAGATCAAACCTAAGTCCTCGATGTTGGTTTTATTAGTTTTTGTTAGACACACGGCTCTCGTGGAAAGCAGGTGCTTTTTATTAAATATAATAAATTATTTTAGTTGTAGACTTTCGCCATATATTTGTAAATGTAGATACTAGTAGATTGTTGAGTCTGTAATATCCTGATGAGAATTCCATGTTTAAATAAAGATTTTGATGATGCTGAACTGTACTGAATAATGTTTTCATGTTTGACAGCACAACAGAGCTGTTTCACAAATTTCTGAAGCGGATGGAAAACGATTACAACCCCAAGGATTACGACGGGAACCTCATCAAGGATGTGAGTACTCTTGTATCGTGTACAGCTGTTACACAAACACATTCATGCGCGCGCACAGTTTCCTGATGAAGGTGAAGAAGAAGATGAGTTTGAAAATGATAGTAAATGTATGATGATAACTACATGATAATGATGACGGTTATACGTAAACTGGCGGCCACAATATAACCTGCTATCTCTACTTTCTACTAATAAGATTCTGCCTCTCAATCGTGCTACAGCTGATGTGTTGTCTACTGGTTGCGCGGCAAGGACTCTCTGAAAGCGAGCTGAAGACTATCTTACACATCCCCGATCAAGTGTGGTCAGCGGCCTTCTTCGCAATGGAAGATTTCTTGATTGACAGATCAGGACTGTATGGGTAAGGCAGATACAAATGCTACACCTCTAAAACGCCATACGTTTTAGAAGAAAAAAAGTTTTACTGGTCTTTAGGGCGACCTCGAGCTGTAGTTCACATACAGATTGTGTGTACGACCAGGGGGTGTTCACAGACAGAAAGAGACCCAGTTTGTAGGTATAATTGCAAAGTTTAAGCTCTAATACTTATTCTTAAAACTGAAACACTCGTAATGTTAACAACTGTTACATCTGTTGCAGGTTCTCGTACCAAGAGCTGGCGAGCGCTGTGTGTGAGAGATACTGCGATGGAGAGCAGCGAGGTGTCACTTACAAACACTACACACTGATGGTAGCGCAGTACTTCCAAAATATTCTCCAGGTAATCGATTTCACCACAAACACTATACACTGTTTATAGAGTAGTGCTTCCAGAACATTCCAGGTAAGTGATTTCACCACAGACAATATGACACTATTAATAGCACAGTACTTCCAAAACATTCTGCAAGTAATTGATTTCACACCAAACACTACATTTTGCTGGTAGCACAGCACTTCCGAAACATTCTCAAGGTAAGTGATTTCACGACAAATGTTACACACTGCTGATAGCGTAATTTCAATGTATCTGACGGCAATTTCAATTTGCTTATCAGGTAAGAGCAAATTGAAATTGTCTTGAGCACTATTAAAATGCCGCGAAAAAAGTTAAAAGTGCCTTGAGATTGCCGTGACATTTTGGGCATCCGTGTAGAAAACCCGGTTAACAACCTTTTTTATTTGACAGGAACGTAGCAAGACTTACGATACGGAGTTGCCTGACAGAGTTCTCATGGAGTTGCCATGGTTACTGGAAAAATCTGGAGACAAGGAGAAGCTCGTGGAATGTCTGTTGTGTCCGCCTCTATTCTGGTCCTTGCACGAGTAAGTAACGCACGTCTGGCAGCCTCGTTTGCGGCATCACCGTGGTATAAAGTAGAAGATTCCTTCATTGCACTGATGTACTTGTCTGGAAAACGAACCTCACGAACTTGCGCAAATTTATTTAGTACTAAACAGTAGGTGTTCAACTTCTGATAATCTGGTTGAGTTTTTATTCACCGTATAAATCTTATGTTCTATAGTTTTTCCAAATATGGAAACTGACACGGAAGTTTTGCCGTCCACATGGCCAAAAAAACCGAGTCAATAGAAAATAAATTTCGGAATGTTTTTATCCAGTGTTTGGTATTTAATAAAATAATCAATCCACTCACATTTGTTGGATATGAACTTATGGTAGCAGACTGAAATAATTTTTAAATGTTATAACCACGACATTGTTTACCGATGGTGGCACATGAAAGTAATTTCAGATCTCTGATAACCCAATGTCTCTCTCTAACGGTCAAAAACTCCGGTATCAGCCTACTCCTATCGACAAGTGTGTGGGTTCTTTTTAGTCCCCTGACAGAACGTCGAAAGACTAGACCAACGGCTTAACGTCCCTGTCCACGGACGGTGTTGCAAAAGAACGTCGTCGTTTGACCCGGGACCTCATGGTTGGCGGTCAGAGATCTAACCAACTGCGCTAACCCCGCACCAACCTCGATCCCAGGTCTTTTCTCTAGTTAGTGTAACTAGGGAAAAGACCTGGCCCCGCATGTACTTAGCATCTTAAGACTGTGTATTTAATTAACTGTCAGTATTTTGTTTCTAAGGGGCAATGAGCAGTATAATATGATTGACTACTGGAACTCGACTGGTCTGACGGGCGAACAGATAGTTAACCGATTCCAAAAGACCATCGACAGCCAGCTGGCCCTGTTGTATACTGAACAGGTGGACAGAGGAACAAACAATCTGAACCCGCTTAAAACGGTGAGAAATGTGTAACTTGGGAGACGTGGAAGTGTGGAATCGTGTTCAGGTTGATAATGTAAAATACTATGTTTTTACCAGATAATGATGATAATAATAATGATGATAATGATGATAATAATGATAATAATAATAATAATAATAATAGTAATAATAATAATAATAATAACGACAATAATAGAAATAACAATAATGATGATAATAATAACAATAATAATAATAATAATAGTAATAATAATAATAATAGTAATAATAATAATAATAATAATAATAATAATAATAATAATAATAATAATAATAACTTGCTCCGGCGCTTAAAACTGTAATTATTCTAAAGCATTGATTGAAACTACACTCAATAAATAAATGAAAAATAAAAAAGTAGTAACAATAGTATTAGAAACAATAATAGTAATAGTTTTAATAATAATAATAATAATAATAGTAATAATAATGATAATGATAATAGTAACAGTAATAATAAAGTAATAACAGTATTATTGATTGATTTAATTATCACATAGACATCTAATATTCTAGATAAAATAATTGGAAAGTAACAAAAATATTATAAGATAAGAAATAATGAATAACGTTACAAAAATAATATAAGTTTTCAAAACACATCTAATCTTAAAACTGCTTTTGAAATGTGCGTTTGTAATTTGAGGCCATTGTAGCACTTGTATTCGCAGTTTAACAGAAGAGAGTGTGACATTTGATAGTATGCATGCTAATGGTTAGGTTTATATCAGAGCGGAGGGGATGGTGCAATGGTAAAAATCTCTGCCTCCCAACCCTGAGGTCCCCGGTTCGATCCCCGGCCTGGATGAGTACTCCATACCTTGTAGAGGACTGGTACTTGCGTTGTTTACACGAGTGTTTATCTGTTGTTTATTACCGCTGACCTGTGTTATGATTGACATTCGTTTGCAGATTGTTCCGTTTGTGTACTATATTTCAACCTTCCTCTCCGACATGGGACACATGACTGCTGTGGAACCGCTCCTTTTGAGAGCTCTCAAAATGCACGTGAGTACATCCTGTCCCCACCCCCATTGGTAAACTATCGGCTGCTGTTTTGGCAGAGATACAACATAAAGTATGAAAGAGCTGCTTTGTAAGACGACCACAATAAGAGACAATAGAGATGCAACCATACAGTAGGACTTGCGAGTCGCTCTTTTTGTTTTGCAATCGCAAAATTGTTCATTTATCTGCGGCTAAATGAAGCGAAGCGGAATGCCAAAGAGAAGATTAGTGGTTGTGAGCGTTGTTGATTATTGTCATGCTAGTGTACAGAAGTGAGAGAATGTGATTTGCATTTCGGTTTTAAGCTGAGGGAACAGAGTAAATCAGCCATTGTGGTCTACTTTTAATTTTGCGTTTTTCATGCTTGATATTATTGCTATGTGTGTATTATGGAATTAAATGGGCTAAGCACGTAATCGCCATAGACCCGCAGCGCATTGGCTGTTGTGTTTCAGTTAGTTTCGGGAGGGGGAATACAGGAATGCCGCTTTCTTGCGCGTTTTTTCACTAGAAATCGGCCCACACCGAGGAGGAGCGAGAAAACAACATTCAAGTGGTGGAGAATTATGTGAACATGATGAATAGCTTGGCGTGTTTGTATGTGGACACCGAGCGGTTTGAGAAAGCTACCGAGCTGCACAATGAAGTGCTTCAAACAAAGGAGAAGTAAGGGAAAAGTCAAAGTGTTCCTATGCATCTGCTTATTCTCATTACACTAATCCGTTTAGGATGGAACAAAACACCTGTACTTGGTCGGCACGTTAATATGGCGAACAAAGCAGTTTTCCCTTTCGTAATCAGTCGATACCACTTGCAACAGTCGGTGCCAGTAACTCGCTCCCTCTCTGGCTGATTTATTCACCCAAAGGCTAGTCTAGATTCATTGCTTTGGAAGGTGTTATTTTCCAAAGGTGCTTTCAAGGGTAGAGCCTCCTGTGAGCGGAGGTTATTACTAGAACTAGAAGTTCTAGTAGTTACTCTGCCCATTTTCAATTGTCTTCATTTCATCTATCTAGAAACTAACATTCCTTTCCTAGTCTCACCTAGCGTGCTACTACATTTGGTATTTGAGAGCCTCGGCGTTCTCGAAAATCTTTGGATGGTCTATTTGATACACCCCTTTCAGATTCTTTAATCTGTATCTTCGGCTCTGTCGTAGTAAAGTGAATTTACGAATAGGTTAGCTAGCGCTTAGCAGACTGTACTACCAATCCCTCCCTAAGGTCCCATCGTCCATCAGTCTATCCTTTCAGCTCTTCGTCTATTCATTTTTATCCTAAGTGCATCCCTGGCCCATCCAGAATTCCAACCTGTTCTTGCCAATTAATTCATGCATTCTCCAACTTGCCTTCTTTTTTGCTTCTTCAGGTATGTCGACAATCTTCCACGAGGCAAATCTTCTCTTGCCGAGACCCTTAATGGTATCGGTGTATTGCACTACAAACAAAACCAGTTTGCCGAGGTAAGTAGCAGAAAATCCTCAGACTTCAAGATGTGAAACACATTTTGAGACAAAAATGATTACAAACATTTTAAAATGAATTGTCAATTAAGAATTCTATAAAAATTGGCTGGAAAATCCATAATGTTTAAAGTAAAAAGTAATGCACGTGATCGCTTCAGTCGATTTGCGTTAGCGTTGTCGCTTGCGTTTGCATAGGCTGTTCACGTTAGCGTTGTCGCTTGCGTTTACATAGGCCGCTTGCGTTGTCGCTGCTTGTGTTTGGGCCTGTGTTTTTGTTTTTGTTTTTGTTTGTGTTTGCGCTTACGTTCTTCGTTCTTTGTTCCATTTCTTCAATCTTCGTTCTTCCATCTTCGTTCCCCGTTCCTCCTACTTCCATCTTTCATCTTCGTTCCTTCTTCTTCTATCTTCGCTCCTCTTTCTTCCATTTTCGTTCTTCGTTGTTTATTCTTCATACAACGTATCTGTACTTCTTTTTATCCCCTTGAAACCAACTGCCCTAAACGTGTTACTCTTGTCTTCATGGCTGGTGTGTGAGTAGGCTGAACCGTATTACCTCAGATGCCTGGAGCTCCACCGGGAAGTTCTCCCGTCCACCCACCGGTACATCCCTGACACAATCAACAATATCGCAATGGTCTATTTTAACATGGGTCGCATGGATGATGCACAAAAATATCTTGAAGAGGCCCTACAGGTTAGTGCTTGTCAGTCAGTTTCCGGTTAAAGAGAGCGTGTGATTTTATTAGGTGGTACGCTGTGTCCTAATTACTTTTTTTAGCTGTACGAGGAAGCGTTCTTTGGCAGCTTGCCACCAGATGTTGGGGGAACCCTAATGAACCTGGCCATGGTTTACCGACGGAACCCGGACAAGTTCAAGGATGCAGATGCACTCTATCAAAGGTATGAAACCCGGGGGGTGGGGGTTGCGTGTAGGACGTCTAACAACAAATGAAATAGGTCGCGTTTTCAAGGCTTGGGCGGAAAAATCTACCCAAAATATTGGTCTAATTTCCATTTCAAGTCTCCGTTTTTGATAATTTTTCTCAAAAAATCAACAAATACTTGTACCTACGGGCCGATGGTCGCAAGAGAAAGCTATTTAACTTTTTGAGCCGGTACATCTATAGCGCTCTAGATATTGGTACGAATGCCTTTGGATCAAATATGTTCCCAAGAAAAACTCATACCTGTTGAACCTGTTGAACCTGTTGAACCGGTGTCATTACAAGGCTCTAGACATTGTACGAATGCCTTTGGATCAAATAAGATCCTAGGACAAACTCATACCTGTTCAACCTGATGAACTGTTGTCTCCTGCAGGGCTCTAGATATTCGCACCAACGCCTATGGACCGGACCATCATGAGGTGGGGCAGACGTTGATCAGCTATTCCGCGTACCTGAACCAGGAAGACCCCCTTAAGTCTGCTGAGGTGGCATGCAGGGCAGCTACAATAATGGAGGTTCGTAGTCAATGAAGTGTTGTATATCATAACAATATCTCGATCTCATTAGTATCCCCTTTATGCATTGTACTTTAACTTAAGTCCAAGAGCTTTAAAAAGGCTTTGGATCAACAGTGTGTGTTCGTGTGATTGTCTTTTCAGAGACATGACAAACAACTAAATAGATTTCTCGCACACACTCCGCTACGAAGCTTCCTTGAAAGCATGGATGGCGGCCTAACGACTCCTGAAGAAGGGGGTGTGATTATCTGACCACCTCGGATAAAATTGCAACATAATTTGTTTTCCATTCAGAAAAGTGATTCCTATGGTAGCTGAACTAATGAGATCCTTAAAAACAGGTTGAAATAAGAAAGAATTTTGGGTTTTCGGTTTTGGTCTAAAATTCACACATTCTTGTCACAGATGTTCCGCGCAGTGGCCGCACATCCCCACTGCAAATTTCTCAATCGATTTTTGGACCTGATGCAAAACATTTCACCAATTAAGACCGGTCTTTCAAAACTGAATGTGTCATACAGCTTATCTCCAGAGCTTCACACAAATCAATATCCAATTACAGACCAAAATCTCAAGTCCTGCACCTTGTTATAAGACAAATATATCAAATTATACAAACAACCACAGACCAAAATCTGCACCCGATAGCTCGAACCAAAATCTCAAAATCTGTTACCAATTACAGACCAAAACCTCAATTTCACAACAAGACTTCAACATCTGTACCAAATTTCAGAATAAAATAATAAAATCTCTACCCATGCAATAACAGACCAAAACGGCTCGAAAACCCAACCCTATGAAACCGTCCATACCTGTACTAGTACAACTGGTGTAGTGGAGTACTTCCGCTCTTTTAAGAGCCAAGAGCTTTTTTCACCCGTTCTACTGACGTTCCTTTAACTGTTTACTGATAGAACTCGCTGGGACTCGCACACATCAGCACGCTCATGGCCCTGGAGAACGCAGCGCTGTCGTACGTGGTTGCTGATAAAAAAGACGAAGCGCATCCTTACTTTAAAAAAGCAGGTGTGTTCCTAGATTCAACATGTTGTACAATACCAGGGGGATAAACTCAGGTATTGACCATCTAAGGGAAGAAGACAGAAGGTTTGAATTTAAAAAATTGCAAAAATCGATCCATGTCGGTGAACATTCTGCCACTATTCACCTCGATTTCAGAGAATAATTGTTAACTATCACCACCTCTTTGGGGAATATTTGTTAAATATCATTATGGTTATCCTTGCCGTTGTCACTTTACTACCGAGTACAATTCATTCGTTCCCACTGCCTATGAAAATAACCTGTGGTCGCTGCTCTGTTACCATGGCAACTAGGTGAGGAACGTCACCGACAGGGTCGCATGGACTCGTCGATCCCGCAGCTCAACGCGGTCATGGTTGACCACTACCTGAATACTGGACAGAATGAGGAGGCCTGGTTACTGTTGCAGCGGCTAGTGCCCACCAAGTTCGCTAGTGACCGGGACTTCGCGGCTTTAGACTATTTGGACGAGGAGATACTGGGCGATAACAGGCCCAGGCGGCCCTATGAGCACACAGTGGATTTTGGACTGGAGAAGTGAGTGCGTTAAGAATACCTGTACGTACGAATGGTTTTCAATGTTTTATAAAATAACACTTGCTTCCCTAGGCTCCAACGAACGCTCCTAGAATATCATACAACGTCTCTTGATTGGGTGTTTTTTTAAATTTTAGAAAACTTTGAAACAAATTCTTTTGTTACCCGTGCGCGTTTAAGCCAAACTAGAAAGAACTCAACTGCAGAGGAACCAGTTGTCGCTGCTGATACTGCTTGAATCTTTGTCTATCCTACTGAATGTATCAGCTTTAACTTTACTTTTACCTGACGTTTTAGTCTCAGGTACACGGGGTTGGGGGGAGGGGGGAGGGACACGGGGGCACGGAGATGTTTCGCTCCCCCTCTCAAAGCAAACTGGCAGTCTAATTAACTGGTCCATAATTTATCCTTTGGTCATGTAGTGGCGTTACAAACCCACCATCTTGAATTCTTGACCACCGTCTTGGATTTTTTGTATATATAAAATCATAAATTTTAAAGCTGTAAGGAACATCAAGTGGTCATAGATGAGCTACATCTATATATCCCATGAAAACACCACTTTCAGAGAAAACTTGGTGTTTTGACAATAACACCCATCCCAAATCTAGTTTCCACGAAAAACTGTGGAGCTGCAAAGACTCGGATTTGGTTTAGAGTTTCCCATGGGTAAATTCTAGAAACATTCTTCGTTGCGGAGTAACATCAAAATACGTTTTGGGAGGCGACAATCGCCGCCCCCCCCCCCCCCCTCAGTAAGGGAGGGTTAAACATTTTTAAAGCAAGAACTTGACTTGATATACCTTCCGTATTTCTATCCAGATTCCCATCCAGTGCAATGTTGTTTGGCAGGAAAATGACGAAGCTGGCCACGAAAGGCGACTCCGAAACGCTGCTTAAAATCCTCTCCAAAGGCGAGTTTGGCGCGATGGAGTACAACAGTTCTTACAAAGAATTTGTGGAGAATAACAATAGAAAACAAGGCCTGGCGATATTGGTTGAGGGACATGAGAAATTTCCCGAAGACACGGTATTTTGTTAATCTTAAGTTAAACCATTCATCAACTAATCTTTCCCGAATTGTGTTAATGAAATAATATGTTTAGAACGTTTAATTTTCATTTTCTCTTTAATAGTACATAGACTTACGTATCAAAGACACCACATTTTTAGACACTAAAGCTAGCCACGTCTAGGCGCCTAGCCCAACTAATTTAGGAACTAGCCGACCCATACGTGTAAAATAATGACAAAAATAACAATAGTAATGTTAACAATAGTATCGATTAACTACTATTCTTTGAAACTTGTGTGATGGGGGCACGTGCAGAATATTTACCGACATCTGAAGATTGCAGACAATGTGTTAGCATACCGTATTTCCTAGAATAAATGCGGCAGCGCTTATCAAAATTTTCATAATTTGAGTGCAGCCTTTAATCAAGGGCAGCGCTCATTCAAAATGCTGTTTATTTTTTAAATAACGAACCGTAACTTTACTTTAAAAGATAGAAAAAAAAGAGATACAGTTCTTAAGACGTCATCATAGTCTCACATCTCATGCGCGCTTATATAACACGACACAGACTAAAATAATCCGTCGTTGCTATTGTTCCATAAATATTTGGCATTTCCCCAACAGATTATTGCCGAAAACCTTGCCAAAGCTTACTCGTTTTACAAAAAGTGGAATGAGGCGAGTGAAATCTTCAAAAAGCTTGTATCACCTAACAACGCAGACTTGCAAGCTGTCGAGATGTGCGCACGCGCACTTGCAATGTCTGGAAAAATCCCCGAGTCCAAGGTGCAGTACGAGCGGGCCCTGGAACTAGCGCAAGAGCAGAACGACGAGACGATTGTTACTCGGGTATGTACAGCCTCGTTTTCATGATGCGCCTGTCAGATTTTGCGTCTTTTGATAGTTCTTATTGTTAAATAGACAGAGCAACTGGTTTGGCGTGTATCATTGGTTATTCCGAGTTTGATAAACCAAAAAGAGCGGGCAAAAGTGTGATTAACTGGCTTGCGGTTTGCTCAATAATTTTATGTTATTTTTTTCTTTTACAGATAAAATCAAGTTTGAAACTTCTTGATGACATGTGACGAGTTGTGACGCAAAGAACTTTGCCGGAATATTTTTGTTCCCTAGCAATCGAAAGCCTGATGGAACACATCGAAAGCCGGCTGTGCGTGCACCCTACTGTTTAACTTGTTTGTTTTTTTTATTTCAAAGCAAGCATTTGTAGTATATGAAACACTTTTTGTATGAATGGACCTTGTTCTTTTTATAAGAAACAAAACAAAATCTGAATGAGTTTTAACTTTTGTTGTAAAAACATACAAGAAAAAGTTCATGAAATCTGTTTTGTCGCTTGTTCCAAACATTATACCACCCTAACTTTTCTTTTCACTCTCATTCTCATTCACATTCTCATTAATCCATCATTTTCATCATTATCGTTAACACTATCACTAACATTATCATATGTCCGTCCCTATAAGACATACCCTGCATTAGTACGCACTTAGCAAACCCTTGGAAAAAAACTGCAAGCCTCTCGGGCATCCAGGAGATTAGCCTACCCGTACCCTTTCCGCTCCCGTATAAGTCGCCTACATGGGGAATTGTTCATTGAATAGGCCTTTTTCCCAAAACAGTGCTGTGGAAATCTCCATTCTCAATTTCATTTAGGGTTGGGAAACAGAAGCTTAAGAGAGAACATCGTGTGTTTTCTTCTACCAAGAGCGACACCGGCCTAAAAGTCAAACTATAGATAGTTAAAGAATTTGGAGTTAAAAAAACCCAAACAAACAAATATTTTGGGAATATTTTGAGGTAGTATGGGACGAAAGGTGATAGGGGCGAGTTGTCAGTTTTAAAGTTGTTTTAGAGTTTTTAGATCTTTTATATATAATAATAACTTTTAATTCTTAAAATTTATGGAGTTAAAATTTAATAGACGGATGCCAGGAGGAGTGGCAGTTGCTCGCTTGGGAACGGTGTTTGTTACGTTTAACTCCGTTTGAATCTCCCATCCAACCCCCCTAACCGATCACGAACAACTGAAATACGACTTGGTGCCCCACCCTCCCCTAGGCCCTTAAAAGTCTCAGGTACCTCGAGTGTTCAGTCTATTGACGTTTTCGGGTTATTTGATCCGGGTATCACTGTGCGGTGTGTGGCACAAAACGTCGTCACAGATAACGTAACCTCTCTTCCATTTTCATCAGTCTACAACAGCGACTTTCACTCACATTTCTCGCTCGCCGGTCGAAGCCTGATACTCATAGCAACTGGTGTTGACTCTAAATCCAATAAAGTTTACTCTTAAAACTTTACAAAAGGGCGGTTAATAGAAAGGTGTTTTTATTCTCTTTCGCGGGTTAACGTTCATTATCATCCAAAGTATCCAATTGAAATGCGTCAAAGCGATGAAAAGACGTGTCCTCGATATCTAAGCCCCGAACGCAGCCAAACATTGGTGGACTCTGTGTGGAGTCGAGCGTGACGAAAAAACGCTCTGTGCCCCGCAGGCCCGGTCGGATGAAAGTGGAGACGGTCGTTTCAACAATATTCATGCATTCAAGCTTTTTCTTAGATCACCTGATCCCTAATCAACTTTTCAAAACAGTTAAGAAATGTTTTGTGCCAAACTAACATTATTTCTCACTGGCTCTATAAAATTAAGATTGATTTAGTGAAATAATGTTTCTAAAGAAATACAAACCCGTACTGATTCGAATCTCGGGCAGGAAATATGATTCTCGAAAAAATGCTAAGAACGTCGAATCACCGATTAAAATGTGACATGTCCGTATAAGTAAACACGATTAGCCAGCGATAGAAAACATGTCAAGCATTTTATTATCGTTGGAAATCGTTTCTCAGTGGGGTCTTGACAATAGGCGAAACAATATTTGAATCTGATGCTGCTACGAATCTGGTCTTAGAAACAGAAAAAGGACGGTCGGACAAGCTTTGAGGCTTCTTGCATCACCAGTTGAATGGATTTGCCTTGAGCGCTTTGATATTAATGAAAGCTTTTGGCTTTGGGAATTAGCCGAACAATACTCGTCAGTAACACCCGTGAACAAACAACAGATTTTATGTCAAGGACCGATCAAATTTCCAGAATCACGCATGCCACAGCAAAATCTTGCTCGACCCTGGAGGCCGAAAAGTGTTTAGCGCTAGAAGTGTTAATGAGCCATGTTGAGAAAAAATATAACTAGACAACCACGTTCATTGTATCTATAACTTTGTACGTGGGAGGCAGGGGCCCACAAATATTATTGGTTGTGGGTGGATAAAGATAGAAAAGAGATTGCGAGGGTGAGTCGGGCCCAGTCCCTCCCAATTGAACCAGGTGGTCGTTCAACTCGCTTTGAATGTTGGGATTGAAAACTGATTTGTAGACCGCTACTCAAAGATTTTCTGTATCTTTGTATCGTGTTCATTTGTGATTCAAGGGGAAATAATCTGGTAAAATAGGGCAGAAAACCATCATAATTTGCTAATGGCGTTGGCCGATATGTGTTAAGAAAGAGCTAGTTATTACGGCGCTTACAATGGGAGCGAGATCGCATCAGAGTGAATCGAGTGCCGGCACATAGTCTTGGTTCGTGCTGCAAAGGCTTCTAATCAGAGATGCACCAACATGTGATCTGGAAGTGAATCCTAGACAAAATAGTTCGTTTCGGCTGCCAGCCTTTGCTTGAACCGTCAGTATGATGTGTGATATAATGCCGACGATATCGGAGGATCCTCCGGACATCCACTGCGCTCAGAACGAAGAGACGAACTTCGAACAACTTATGGTGAATATGCTAGACGAACGCGACAAGTTGATGGAGACCCTGCGAGAAACACAGGACTCACTTTCACTCACACGGGTCAAACTTAGCGAATGCCAAAAGGAAAAGGATGTTTTAATGAACCATCTGGAGTCTGTTCTTGCTCAGGTAAGGCAAAACTCCAGCGATTGTAGTTGAAGCAATGTTCAAAACAGTAGAGACCCATTCATAATGTCGAATCTTCCATGCGCCATGTTTGGGTAAGCTCTCAAATGTCATTTTTGGCATGAGTGTTTACTTTTTACTCAAATGCGGCCGCTAGTGGCAGGGATTACAGTTGAAGTAATTCTTGCCCCCATTTGACTGGACAGCAGTCCAACAGTTGAAGTTAAAGCATAGTTTTTGCAACTCAATTTGACAAAATTCCTTCGATTACTCCACGGGATAAATCATAAAATGTTCGAGTCAAAACTTCTAAACCGCGGCGTGAAGAAACCGAAAATCTAAAATTCCGCAAACGTTTTAAACGTTTTTCACCGCGTGTTATACTATGCGATTTCCGTGAAGTGCACTAAAGGGCGTAAAAACTCGGGAAACTTTTTTGCTAAAGTTTTGAGACGCTTTGTTTCCTGGGAGAATTTTTAATGTTTATTCATGTATTATGGCTCCTATATGAAAATATAAGCAATTTTTTTGTCTTTTAGTGATCGCGGCCAGATAAAATGTTGCAGTAATCTTTAAGCATACACATGCATGATCAGTAAATGTGCGCAAATTTTTTCTAACTTTTATATTATTTTAGGGGGACGAGCAACTAATTGAAAGACTAGCAGGTCTTGATGGGATAAGCTCTGATCCTGGAAATGCTTATAAGGGAGAAAAAGGGATAAATTGTGTCCGAGTTTTAGCCGAGGTAAGTCTGATCTTTTGCTGTTCTCTCCTCAAAGATCTTTACTCTCTCACTTCAGGAAAGACTGAAGTTCTTCGTTGCTTTTTTCGCACTACATTGATTCACCGGTTTCCTGTAAATGTAATGGACAAGTGAAATTGACGAGCGCTCGAATTGTTCTGTTTGTAAACAAACTTGCCTCGTTCATTGTTTCTCAGTTGAACTTTTCAATTTACAATTGTGCGGCGCTTGCTGTTCTCCATTCTTTGCCAGAATGTACACTATTGACTTTGTGTAAAATAAGAATTCCTCATGCGAAAAATTTCCAAAAATAAAGGGCGAACAATTTTAAAATAACTGTTGATATTTGCCGTTCTCCGGTGTAAATTTCCTCTAATTCCTGTACATTCTAAAATCGTACTAACATTTTAAAACAAACGCCTTCCGTTCTATCTGGCAGTGTTTGCATTGAAACCGAGGCTTTATCTGTCAGTGCACGTCTGTTCACTGAAACTTGTTTTGGCTCAGTTGCAATCTTTCCGATTATATTATGCTGCACTTAACGATGTACTGCGCTGAAAGAACAGATCAATCTTCATTTCTATTCATGTAAATTTCAAGTGGAAACCCGCGAACTGCAAATTAGTGGAAAGTTTTGATCGCGCGACGAAGAGAATTGATTCAATTTCAGTCTTCGATAACATGATATCTCTCGCATCTGTTGAAGTGCCGCAATTTATCTTCGTTTTGATGGCCTTTGTTTCTGACACTCTTTTGGAGTGCATAAACTTCCCAAAAGGAAATACTCAAACAGTCTGCACGGCCAAAGACGTGTTTCCGGTGGCCGTGATCTCCCGCTCCAATCCTCTTCTTTGAGCTCCGTTTTGACAAAAAGATAACTGATTTCAAAGTTAAAATCTGCGAAGGAGAAATCTGCTATTTTGTCGATTTTCTGTAACAAGTATTTACCTTAGATTAACGTACGTGGTGAAGCTGGGTTGAATATTTGCACAAGAAATTTCTAATCGATTTGGAATTGTTTGGACAACCCAAGATTTCTTGTGGTTTATTTTTCAAACTTTTTTGTCCAGTAGCACAAGTAAAAGTAACAGTGGCATGTCAGTATTTCGAATTATAAGAACTGTACTCATTGAAAGTGACAGCTTTTGATAATGCGTGTACACGATATTAAAGAGTTTTGACTCTTAATGAATAATCTTGACTTGAATTTGCATTTTTTTGTTCAACTGTTGTCATGAACAGCAGCAGTTCAAAACGTTTTCAGTCAAGTTTAGTTGTTTTAAACCTTAGAATGTTTTCTTTTTACAACAACTGTCTATGAAGTTTGATCTTTAACATACTGGAAATACATGTGGTATATCAACCAAAACATGATTTAATATGTCTACTATAAAAATGTGTGTTTGAAGTGTATATGTATAATTAAATATATATATATATATATATATATATAAAAGTTTGCTCATAAAGTTAAAACTCTAATTATCT
>JAOBRG010017682.1:0-23437 GCA_027574985.1 Umimayanthus nakama | reverse complement strand
CCGTCTCCGTTTCTGCTTCCGTTGAGCTTCCGTCACTTACGTCGCCGTGAAAACAGAACACAACGCAGACGGAAGCAAAAGGAAAGGAGTTTGATATTTGTGTTTGTTCTTCCGTCGTTGCTATGCTTGCATCAAACCCGTTTTCACGGTGACATAACTGACATAAGAGCTTTCCCGCTTGTGCTTCCGTCCCTTACGTCGCTCGTGAAAATCAGGCTTAAAATCACCCAGTTGTAACCAGCCCAACCAGCCAAAACAGGCCACAGTCCGTGCACCGCCTCGACATTTGTACGCAACATTTTCTGTTCAAACTCATGTTCCGCTATATATAAATTTTATTGTTAACCAATCCACTCTGATATCTAGTTAGTTCTGCGTTTCTGCTACACTTGCCAATATACAGTATTTAAATCACCGTCAACTCATATCCGTTTGCGCCAATTTGTTGCGAATCGTTCGAATATCGCGGTACCCCATATATTCAGGAAATTTACTTAACAGTTGCTTTTTAATAAAACGGAGGAAGATTGTCTCTTCCATACGTACTTCATGGACAATTGTACTTGTAGTTCCCTAATCATAGTTTCCATGGCATCATAACGGGTCTCATTTTCGCCCTTGTTTTGATAATCGAATGTGTTTTACGCAAAATTGAGTCAGCTTTCAAAAAGATCAGTTCTGTTATTAAATATAAGTTGGCCGTAAATTCTAAAATGTTTTCAAAGGAGGCAGTCACTGTCAAGTGACAAGTATATTTTAATAAATTATTTGTGAAAATGTTTATCACTGATGTTTCTACGGGCAGTGTTTTGTTCAACAAAAATGGAAAGGACTGAGTCAATAACTTCACCCAGATAAGTCTATCATCAAAATTTCCCTAAATATGTTTAACTGAGAAATACTTGAAAAAAGCTCAAAATATATCTTCAAAATTTCTTTAAATATCTCCAAATATTCTCTAAAAATCTAAAAATATTTGTAGCTTGAACGATTTTTTCTTACATTCTCTCTTTTGCAGTTTTTTTTTTCATTCATTGGTATGTTTGTTTTAGTATTTACCCTGTATGTTTAGTACGTTTTGTTTTGGTTATTTTCCCCACCCCCACCCCCACCCCCACCCCCAGCCCAGTCAATTCTGTAATGGTTCGGCCTTAACAGGCTCATGAAGGGCCTTCTTCTCAAGACGAGTTTTGCAATGTCAAGACGGGGGATGTTGCAAATATTAAGAAAAACGAATCAGTAGTACAATTCAGCTCCGGAAGGAAGATAGTGAGTACTTGGTGATTGAGACTCTCTGCAGCTTCCACATATCCGCTCACAAAACCACGACCCTTTTCGACAGAAGAGAACACCTTTTTAGGTCATTCTGTCACAAAATTATTACAAACCCAGCCAGCAAACTAAATAACTTAAAACCGAATGTTGTTACGCCTGCTGATAATTTTAGGAAAACAAGAACACTTCCTTTATTTAAATGTCAAACAAAGCGTTTTAAAATGAGTTTTTTACCATATCGTGTGAAGAAATGGGACGCTTTACAATAGCCAGTTATAAGAGCCACAAGATATTTTTAGATTTTAGTATTCCAACTGTAAATATTATATAGACATGTAGATTTTTAAAATATGGTTGAAACTTCAGAGTTTATCAATTCTATTGCCATTCAAGTCACCAATAACACTTTAATATTATTATTGTTATTATTGATATTATTATCAATTTGCTATTGAGACTTGCAAGAAGATAAGAGATGCGAAATGAGCACCATTTGGAGACAATACTACAACAAATCCTTAGTTCTTTACTACAGTGTAACCCTGCCTTACAGGCAACTTGTTAATACGGCCAATATATTTTCCCGGCAAAACGACCATACGTTTTCTCATATGAATTTGTTCACCGTTAATGTGGCTGCCTCGTTAATACGGCCAACACGAAATTTAGAAAAATGAAAACGGCTGTGGAAGTCAGTTTCACATTTACCTGTGCCACTTTGGCCCCGTCCATACGTATTCGGATATTTTTGAATCCGCAAATTTTTCCATTCCGGATTCATTGAAAAACACCAAATATTGAGATCGATCGAATAAATTTCCATTGCCATTTTATTCGGCTTGATTATCACAAGTTCAGTAATCAGTATATTTGAAGTTATTTGGAGTTATTTATCACTGTTATTGGTCTTATGAGTACTTTTATAAAAAGAACAGCTAAAAATAATCGAGGCTGAAATTTCCTAAAAAGTTAAGAACAATGAGGCTCGGCCAAAAATTACTGGTTCTTATAACAAAGCGTGTACAGCACTAGCCATGTCATTTAGAGATGTTTCATGTTCGACGGACGGGACATGTAATACGTACACAATGACATAATATTAACAAAACTACAATACATTCTATTTCTAGTCATTGTAAAACGGAAGTACCATACTCACGGGTAAACTTTATCGCAGCTGTATAACCTTAGAATACTCGTAAGACCTCAAGACATATCTGTTATTCTTACAGTTTTTAAATCTTTATCTAGTGCTGGGTGATCATTTTACTTATAATAGTTAAGTTTTTTTGCCTCTAACCTTTCAGAACTGTCTATTTTTTGTTATTTTTTGTCACTCAACTATATTGCAATTCGTTCTTGTTTATAAAATACTCTAGATGTGTTACTCAGCTCGATTAACTCCATATTTCAGTACTTCGAGTAACAATTACTATTTTACATAATCTCGTTCTTTCTTGTTGTAAAATAACTGAAACTGTTGGTTATACAATTGTTGTTGTTGTTGTAAGAACATTTTCAGCCTAAAATCGGCAGAAAAATAAGAACATCCATTATGGGGTTGAAAAGCAATATTCGTACAAAAGAGATTGTAGCAGATTCAGCACACAGATTAAGATCACTATTGAGAATTTATTAGAACAATCGAGTGCTGTCGATAAATCGTGCACATATCCCCAAGGGGGGATATTACTCCCCTCAATTAGCAGACTGTATGGGTAGGTGCCACCCCAAAACTTACGGTTTGCGAGTCAATTTGCTCTAGAAATGGATACGGTTTTTGCAAGTAAGCTGTGAGCCATTAAACTTTTCCAAAGTTTGATCCGCTATTTCTGTCGTCTATTGTCACTTCGCAGATTTCAGACTTGAAAGCTTGCAGAGCAAACCCCTACCCAAAACCGAGGTAAGTACCCCCAGGGGGTGGGGGATGGGCTCGTTTCTTGGCTCAGTTAGAGGCATTCAAGACTACTTGCACAGTTGTGTTCGCAAAACAAGGATTTATTAATGAGTATAGCCTGTGATCTTATAATAACATGTGATCATATCTTGTTGTAGAGAAGGTAAATGTTTATCATACATGCATTTTACAAATGTGCTGAAAAACTGTGAAAGCTGCAAGAAGATGCACATAAATGTTTAAATTATAGCACTGGGAAATGGATAGCAAAACAAGGTAAATCTGGATACTGATGTTGAAGAAGAAGAGACCAGCTGCTGAATTTTGATAGTTGAAGAATACGTACTTGATTTGAGCAGAGGTCCAACAAGCTGCACCAAGGTCATTGAAGCATAAAACATTGTTGTAGCCATGAATGACTATCAGGTTTGGAGAGTGGGGTATATATGCGACAATATGTATAGTTCGGTTTCTGGCTGATGATGATGACAATATTTGGTATCATTCTTGTGTCACAGCTGTTTATGATCAAAACAGGCTAAGTGTTGTAGAATAAAAACCTCAAAATTTAGTCAAACTGTAAAAACTTTTCAAACTTCATTCTATTTAGCTACATACTGAACATAAAATGTTTCTCTGAAAAATTCCATGGTACATAGTGGTACATGGTAGACCTGTCCTTTCCCTGAATGTGCAATCACCTATACTTTTGCTTTCTACTTTGACACTCTGTTTAGCATGACATTACAAAAATATGCCACCTTTTGATTCTGGATGCAGATTTTACTAACCATCTCTGCTTTAACTAGTTAACCCTGGTTTGAAAACAAATATTGTGTATTGAACTAACACATCAACCCAAAACAAAAGGTTTTGTATATGCATACAGCCTGTGACCTATTTTTGAAAAGGAAAATGAACAACTAGCTGTAGACAGGTTGTGATTTTTTGTGTAACTCTAAACTAATCAAGCACTTTGACTTGCACATACTGTATAGTTACACAGTTTGACTTAGATTTTAGTAAAATCTGTCTTTCCCAATCTGATAAAAAATAAACACTGAACTTTTCCTTACATACAACGTCAATTTAAAATCAAACAGGAAAATTAAGCATTTGAAGATTTTGAATGGCTTACAAAAATTATCAGTTTGAAACTATTAAAATAACAAAATCTAAGAAGCTTGATGGTCAAGATATAAACAAAAATGTTGCATTAAGTTATCCCAATGCATTTAAGAAAAAACAGCTATTGCAAAAGTTCAGATATGAAATGGCTAATACATCTTGTTGCCACAATTAATTTTATAATTGAAAGTAAGATATATTACCTTGCAAACAGAGTTCTAAGGGATATCTGCTGGCAGTGTAAAAATTTTTACCAAGTCAAAAAGCATATTTTGAATTTCTAACAACCTTCCAATTGTGTCAAGTTTTCAAGGAAAGAAAAAGTATTTAAGCATTAGTTATTAATTTTGATGATATTTAAATTGAAACATTTCAAGAGCGTACTTTGAGTTTAAACTACATGTATTGAAGGATGACAGTGTTCTGGCAAAGAAGACCATCACACTAGCTCAGACAATGGACTCTGCAAAACCGATTTTTTAATCATAAGTGTTATAGTGAACATTCAGCTGCCGAAACAAATTTAGTTTTAATCCCTTACACAATTCTAACTCTACACAGACAAAAGAGTGACTCAGTACAGTACATATATAATATATTTATGAATGCTAAAGGGGCAGAAAGAAGGAACTTGCAAATTTGCTCAGTCAAATCCCGGCAGTGCTTATCCATGTAACACAAAGATAAAGATAAATTGATACATTAACAGTGTGATTTGTTACAAATGGTGCCATTTGTGTAGCTAAGAGTCACTGGGTGAAAAAAAAATTCATTGTGTGATAGTGCTGCTCTTAATAAATAATGTAACCAGATTTTCACAAAGTCTGATCAACTAAAGTTTCTGCACTTGTTCAAATAGGAAACAGATTCAATATCAGTCCTGCAAACCAGAAATCTAGAACTGAACAAAACTTACACATTAACTCTCTGCAGCAATGGCTTGCAGCTTGTTTGTGAGTGTTGATGCTTTCGCAGTATTGTCTTCAAAGTCAAACATTTCAACCACTGGCTTAACAGTGACCAAACTGGGTGTAACAGCAGTTGCAGAAACAACTGGAGAATACAAAGTAGATGGCTTTTGCCTGGAAGCAATTTGTGGTGGATCATAAACAGGTGAAACTGGACGACTTTCTGACTTTTCAGTTAGGTCAAAGTTTAATGATGAATCTGTAGTGTTTGAGAATATGTCAACAACTTTCTCTTCACATTTCGACTGGTTGTCAACTGCAGAATTGGTGACCTGGGATACTGGTTTCGTTGTTAAAGCAACCTTCGACTTTGCTCTGGCCAGTTTCCTAGCCTTGCAAACTTTAGCTTTAGCAAGCACGCAGTTGCTAGAAGTCAAGGAAGACTTTTTCTGCCGGATCTTACGAGCTTTGTATTGCACTTTGTTTACTTTGTCAACCACAGGACCACCCAGGTGCCATTTCCAGATATAATGGTCTGGGCTGGGTGTCTCGTCTCCTTGTGGGTAGATATGGCTGTAGCTTGGGCACAGGCATCCATTCTGGACTGAAAGCATTGGGAAACCATTAAACAAATCATTCAGTTTGAATTTACTGTTAGTTTTAAGTGATGATTTGACTGGCACCATTTTAACCTCGGGAGCTGTCTGAGGGTCTGTTCTGGGTTTCTTTGGTTGAGTAGACTTCCCTGTTGAATCATCAGTGTCCGCCGGAAGAGAAATTTCCGTTAAATGAGAACTAACCAGCTCATTGTCTGCCTTAGGAAATAAACCTTTCTTTACTTTAGTAACACTTGTAGTTGTACATTTAACAGAAGTTTGTTTGGTTTGTAAAGCATCAGTATCCACAGAGTCTGATGATTTCTTTTCACTGCTAGTGCCGATTTTCTTTGCAATTTTCTTTTTCTTTCGTTTTGGCGAGCTCAACAAGTTCGTACTCAAATTGTTCGTATTCAGATAGTCAGCTAAAGGAATGCCAGCAAGTTTTGCCGCTTTCTTTGCCGCCTGAAACTCTCTGAATTCCTGCATTTCAAGTTTTGACCTTCTCCTTCTTCGTCGTTTCATTGGGAAAATTCCACGATCTATAAGCGGGCCTGCAGTTTCCTCTGGCTTTGGCTCTGGCTCGGAAACTTCTCGCAATGGTTCTGTGTTGTTTACCGACGAAGCATCTTGGCATAATTTTGTCTCGCATTCTAGCTGCTCAGCTTTTTCTGTTGTATTCGTAGAAACTTTCCTTTTAACAGTTTTCTTTTCTCGTTGCTGCGGCCATAAAGCAACTTGGACGTGCTTTTCTGCTAAAACTGCATTTGAAATTTCAACTGCTTCTTGTGCTGAGATAACTTTATTTTCTGCATTCTGGTTCTTGTTTGCAGTCGTCTTTGGCTTTGTCGACTTGTCCAATTTCAGTTTCTTTTTGACATTCTCGACGCTTTCTTTAATTGTTTTTGTTTCTACCTGCCATGTGTTCTCGCATCTTCTGATGACCAACGCTGGCGGAGATAAGCTTTTACTATTAGTATCTCCTCCATTTTTCCACAGTTCTTTCTCGAGTTCCTTCTTCGGCGATCGTTTTACTTTACTTAATGGCGAATCTTTCTTTGACAAAGACGGAGGTTTTCTTTTAACAGTAACTTCGTCATATTTCGTCACTATTCCATTCTTCGACGGAGAAAGTTTCCTTGACGAAGTCGAGCTAAATCCACTATCATTCGACGAAACATCTGAAAATGGCGATCTCAGCTCGCTTACGTTGGAATGAAGAGGAAGTCTTTCGAGTTTTTCCACTTCGGACACTGCGAGATGACAAAATTCGACTTCTCCTCTTATCCCACTCTTACAGTCCGCTATCTCACTGATATGGAGTTTTGTTGGTGGGCTGAATTTTTCGTCATCGCAGCCCGAGCTAAGCGGCCGTTTTTTGCGCTGCTTAACTCCGGTATGATTATCCGAACGTTCATTCACTTTCGTCTTTGGAGACTTCTTTGTTTTGAGAAGTCGATTCAACATCGACGCTGTTTGTGTAGCGCTTGTCACATGGCGGTCGTTTGCTTCCAGCGCGCCTCTATTCGGATCAGTAATCTCATTTGCAGCAAATTCACTCAACGAATTTCCTGTCTTTGTGTTTGTTTTCAATTGTGGCTTATTTTGGATAGCTAGCGTCGACACAGCACGATCAACCATGATCTTTTTCTTCATACGCTTAGCTTTGAAACTTGAGTTGCCTTCTTGAATAGCTGTTAATTTGGTTGATTTTGATAATGGCTGCAATTCCTTATTGTTCTTCTTGGGAGATTTCATTGACTTTTTTGGACTAGATTCACTATCTTTCTTGTGCGAGAAGTGTTCGACAGCTTGCCCTTTTAAATCTTTAGCTGTTGAGTTCACTTGCTCTAGTCCATCTAGATATGTTTCGCAGTAGTTTTCTACATCAGACTTCGGAATTAAAGTGCAGTTCGCAGACGAACCGTGACATCCGCCTACAGTCTTAAGAAGTTTGATCTCCACTGCATTGCAGAAATGCCGTCGAGCTTGAATCTTTTCCATCCTTGTGAATAGAGTAGTTCGTGGAGTTACCGGAAAGAAAGTGGATAGCAACTGGGCTAAGGATAACATCTGTTCTCCCCCAATATTTAAATAAGCGAGTTCTTTTCCACGAAACATAACTTGCCCACACGAAAGTTCTGGTTTTTGTGCCGATTTTTGGTCCATTCTGGTCCTATGTTATCCAGCTAGCCCCCCAAACCTCCAATTCTCTCTCTGATCTGTGGACAAAGTCAAAGATATCTATTATCTGACGTGAATTCCCCTAGGAAGTTGACATTAAAACCCAAGGCAACACACTAAGCTGTATGTGTTCTATGTGCTAATACTTCTGGTATGTCACCCTGATATTCTTACCTGAACGTTGGTTTTTAGAATTCCCGAGATTTGGGCCTCAAATGGGGCATTATTTGAGCTAAAAACTATGGGTAAAACCCTCTATCGTTAACTGAACTTGTGTGAGAGCATGGTTGGTGGTGAGAATTAACACGCCTCGGATAACACAGCACATTTCAATAACGTTGAAACTCGCCACCTGATTGGTTCAAAGGTCGTGAATATTGGTTCTGATTGGCTCGTTCTCGGGCAAAAAGAATACGGCTTACAAGCATTCTGTGCTGGCTATACATCTTGTGGCAGCAATTTAGCGCCAACTCTGAACTTCAATAAAAGTCGCTGTGTTTTCCAGGTATACAAAAACTTTATACAAATCCCATTAATGCGGGAATGAAAAGGAATAAATACAACAGAATTTATGAAATAAACTTCTTTTTTATACTGTTATTAATCTTTTTTCTGGGCTACAACAATGGCAAACTTTGAATTTAAAAACGAACCAACTATAAACGACTTTTAAACCGCTCAAATCTCAAATTGCTTAATACTTGAGAGGGAGAAAATTTCGGGGTCGAAAGTTCACTCATATGTGAGAGACTGATTTACTTTTATACATTTGGTGTTATTTAGAAATCTGCAGGCTGCATTGGTGTAGCTTTAACAGGATATTTCTACCAAATTATTAAGGGTTTTAAACAGCAAAGTTTTCTTAAATTACAAGAAAATATATACTCGAGAACCCGAAGAGGGATCAAAGACGAGCTGGCAGCAACTAGAAGTTTATAACAACAACTAGCTTTTCAGTTTCAGCTGAACTATTACACGGCTGACATCCGTTTTGGAGTCCGTCTTGACCACAGGAAAAAAAAACAGTTAATGAGTAATGCATACGAATAAAAGTAAAGACATTTTCCTCTTGACAAACGACAGTCAGCGATGTACCTTGTCTTGTACACTGCCCAAAATAAAGGTTGGACCAGGCTCAGCGCAAAACTACTAAATATAATTATTCTCGTACTAATTGAAGTAGTTACGATTGACTCGAATGTTGTATGTACCATATTTTCATCGAGTGGCTAAAGTTAATACTTTATTTTTCTCGGGCATTTATATTGCTCGGCCATTTCATTGTCTTCAACGTTCACGGCACCGAAGTAGTTCACAGTTGCAAGTTTTAAGAGATTGGAAAATACATACATCTACAAAATAGCTCAGCGAGAAAACCACAAAACGAAAATAATTGATTTCTCAAGACGTCGTTCTACTGACACGCAGATTATCGAAATGCAGATTTATAGCAAATTTGCCGCGCAAGGATGAAACGACTGAGCTAAGTTAACCGTTTTGAAACAATACATGATTTACGAATTACGGGCCTCGGGTTCTGTGATTTAGTCCATTCTCGTGTGCAGCGCTAAGCGGCGCTAAGCGGCGCTATATACACTGTGGGTAGCTAAAACTTGAAAATCTAATTTTCAGCTTGAATACTACAACCCAGTAGTCTAACTCTTTCTCTTGGACTTTATGTTTAACAAAGCATTGAGCCAAGTATTGCAACACGCGGAAAACTGAAATGCAGATAGCCGTGGTTATTAACGAGTGTCTGTTCAGAAAAGTGAACGACATGAATGTAGGTGCAAACGTCAGCTACAAGTGTTTTGATTGTTTAGCTGTTGTTTCGGTAGAAATTTTCTTGTCATTGAAGAAGCTAGACTTCAAAACTGTTAGTAAATTTGAAATGGCCTCAATTAAACAGTTTCAGACATACAGATTACAGTACCGGTTCAGAAAAGACTAAAACAAGTTTTAAATGTAGAAGACGTTATGCAACTTAGTGGATGCAAACATTCAAGATCAAGTCGTCTATGCACAAGAATACACATACAATCAGTTAGGTAGATAACTGGCATTTTGCTAGGCTGAATCGTTTTATAGTTTAATCAACAGACTAAGAGGTGAAGATTCACTGAGAAAAATCGTTAACACAAACAGTTTTGGGAAATTCATTTGGTAGTACAAGTATTAAAACTAACACCATCCTTTTCAATCCGAAGAAGTATTATTATATCTCGATGCTCGATGGTTGTCGAGTTAAGGAGATAGCAACAGGGTTCTTGAGTTTCCTATACACCGAGAAGCACCATGATTTGACTAGCTGCCAGTACAATGTACCAGTATCGTGTGTGAAACTCGTGGCAACTATTGACACTTCGTTTGTTTTGGCAGAAGAATCAGGAAAGATTAAACCATATTAGTTAGTTGTTTATTTGTAGCAATTTATGATAAATGTTTGATAGTTCATCGAAATGTTGTCGGTGTTATAACGTAGCCACAACGTAGCCAGGGGTGAGTTTATTTTTCTGTTTCTTTTGGTTTTTATTGCTAAACTAGGAAAGGTTATTGAACCAAAAACTCTTTTCAAATTTGGTCCTTTATAATCCTACCAGTTTATCTTTACAATGTCACTCATGATGCAAAATGCAAATATTTTCGTCGGTTCGTGATATATAACTATATTGCCCAGTAACCACGCAGTTATTATATTCACGCGCACATCCAAGCTTTTCATAATCTTGATCGTCGGTTGAAAACGAGAATCGAATTCAAATACACGGCACGGGCTTACAGACACAAATACACGGCACGGGCTTGTAGGGGTAGCGGTTGAACGAGGCCTCAAACTCTTAAGGACATTTCTATCACTTTATGAGCGGTCAGTTCATGACTTCGTGTGTGAAACATATTTTTATCAAGAAACAGTTCACGTAATTGCTAAATGAACAGCAAAGCTGCTGAAATGTACTAAAATTCGGCGAGTTAGCATAATAGTTAGAATGGCACGTTGATCTTAGAGCACTACATCAAATGTACGGACACGTAACCTGCCCGATTCTCGCATTGTCAGGTGTTTATAGTACATATACAGGAAGTATTTCTAAAACACTTAATGTATAGAATGATGAGAGAAGCCAGCTACAACGTCGAGGAATGCTAATACATCTAATATGTGCACTATACGTTTATATACCGTTGGTTACTGCGATAAAATTAAAAACTTAGAAAGAACTAAAATATCAAACGCATACACAACGGGTCTGAATAACCAGGAAGAACAGAAAATCTTCAGAACTGTAAAAGTGAGTAAGAATTATCTCCTGTAGCCGCTGCCGCGTCAGTTGTACAGTGTGGCTGTCTCAAATGCATAAAACGAAATAACGCTAAATTTGTTTTCAAATGACATTGAAGACCAACCGCATAACAATCAATGTTCCGGCTGTTAAGTTTCTAAATCTAATCAGACTTTCTTTGGACCACGTCAAATAGAAGTACGCGGGGATGGAATTGTTACCGTGTGGTTATCCAGTGCTGAGTTTAGTGACAAAGTGCTAAAATGTCAAATGCCTGGTTAAAATGAAGACTCTCATCAGTAAACACAGAGGAAACGGCATTTGGTCAGCCACTGACTAGCAGTTGTGCGTTGAAGGGCAAAAGCCACAAATTCTTCCAGAGCAAAGACCCAATAAACTTCTAACTTTGGTATGCTTCAAACTGTATCATACTCGGCGTGTTACTGTTAACAATACCGTAAAAACTGGGTAGTAGAGTTACAAAATGTCAACAAGAATCTTGGCTTTTCAAAGTACTGCCACTGGACTAAATTAAGCCCGATCTGGAAATAGTTGCGGTGGTAATGGCACAACGAAATTGAAAAAGATAACTGGGAAAACATCATATTTTAGAACATACCTCAAAAGTTAACGCGTTTGTAAAGCTGAACTTGTTTTCTTTCGGTGATTGTGGGGTTTGAATGTCGTGTATAAGCTATCTGAACTGAATTGGTTGGACATCGGGCATGGACGAGTCCGCGTATTGACACTGAATAACGCCATCAACATGTATACAGCCTATTGAAGATCACGTGGGGGCTGTTGAGCACTCGTGCGGAAAGCATCAAGCCAAGAAAATACATGTAACCTAAGAATGATTTCCCAATTTTATAATTTAAATTTATAACAGTTTATGTTGAGTGTACTTATTAAATACTGTCAAGTCTGCTAAAAAATGGTAAGATTTACCAAAGATATCGAAATGGTGACAACGCTAGTGATTTCCGAGTGTACGTGACTGCGGGCAAACAAAGGCTCGTGCAATATAAAACCGTACACAAATTAATGTTCCCTTCGTGACAGACTATTTTTTTTTTTTAATTTTTTTACCGAGTTCAGTCTTTAATTTAAGCAAAAGATTTCAACATTTAAAAACCGAACAACCAATATTATACAAACCCGACAAATTTATAAGAGCGCATTGTTTTGGTGTTTTTTTTCACCAGGCCAATTTATATTCGATGAATTTTAAAATAATGACACGATTTTGAATAGTTACTAAGTTAGGCCGGGAGCATTTCACCAACTGCCTTATTCAGCTACACAGTCTGCATAGCAGCAATGAATTGTTGCAGCTTCGCGATTAAAGGCTTGTTTGATACCAGCGGATTTCCCCCCCCCCGGTTGAACCCCAAGTGCTACTGACGTAGCCGGAAGTAAAACTAGTTTGTTCTAGTTTGCATAAGAGATCAAAGCGTTTGTTTCAATCACATGCGCGGAAAAATATATGTATTGGAAAATCAAATGAGATGCAGAGACTGCAAATTTAGCCCGCCTCATTTTATTTGTGAGCTATCTTATAAAGAAATGTCACGTTGATTCTAAAATGGTACGTTTAAAATCGACTCAAAGACCTGTTCTCCGCAATGAATTAATACTGTACCGATGTAAACTGTATGAACGGCTTTTCCTGGTTTTGATTGTTTCTTTTCCTTTGCGCTTTTTGACGGCAACTAATCAAGTCACAGATATGTTCGTATTGGACTAATGGAAATGATAGCGAATGGCACTTTTATCCAAAAATCTAAGCGGAATTCCAAAAATGGTAATAGTTTATTTGAGACCAGTCAACCATTAAAAAAATTGAGTATGTTCAAACAAGTTTTGAAATTTGAACAAAACTTCGCCAATCTTCAAAACTATGTCGAAGATCCTTTGAATATTTCTCACCTGATCTAAACAAAACATAAACTTGTGTCGCCAAGAATTAAGAACGCCGATTATCTTTAGACCTCTTCTATTATCTTCACTTATCTCTATAAAAGAAAGAATTTTTGTTTGCGAAACAGATCGCGTAAGAAAAAATACATCCATGAAAAAATTGCCCAAGTTTCGGGTTTATCGTTATGTTTGTCACATTTTTTTTATCTAGAATCATGAAAACATTTTAGGAAACGTTGTCAAAAATAATTCTGATTTTCCTTCATGGAGAAATTATTATTCATTTGCAAGTGCTTGATGATATTATTGGAATTGCGTAATATTTTGTTGTTGCTCATTTCTGGATAGTCACCGAGTCCCTGCTACGATGTCACGAGTGTTGTTGGGACCATGACTATTTTCCGAAACGAAAGTGAATTTTGTCATGTCGCGTACTTCTCCATGCCCAACGAGATGTGCAACGTTTGAAACGGGCCTAAGAATGTTTTAAAGTTACTGATTTAGGGGAAAAAAGGCAAGTGTGACATACGCACTTTGCGAAAGCGGTTCGGGGTCAAGGCCTCGTTCGGCAATGTCCCAAAAGTACTATTTCAATAAATTAGGTAGCATTTAAAAGCAACACAGTTTAAAACTCTTCTTTTTTAGCTATCTTTTCAGTTCCTTAGTTCTACTTATAGAAGATTCTATCTAGCAGGGCCTTGAAAGCCTTCATATAAAGTTAGCAATACGCATAAACAAACATGACATTTTCTATTTTTAATAAAACTCAATGGTAAGTGAATATAATACAATGTTATAGGCCTGGGTTTAACGTCGATCTAAGCAAGTGCCGAACCAAACCAAAAATTTGGGAGCACAAGTTCCAAGATTTTTCTTACTTGAGCTTTGATCAACGCCATCGTTAGTTTGACTCGAGATTTAAAATTTCGCCGACCCGAAGGCGAAGTGTAATTAGTGAGATCGAGGTTTAGCCCAGCCTTAAGAAGTATTCAGTAGAACACTTTCACTAAACCAAAGAAACAAAACGTTTTTCTGTAATCAGTTTCCAGAATAGTATACTTAAACTCAGTATTGAACAGTTAAAGAAACGTTTTATGGGTTAACTTACTACTCTATCATCTTCACAGCTTTTAAACTAAATAATTATTTGCTTTAACATTCTCATTTCATTTTTTTAATGGTGATAAAATGATAAGGCACTAGGCAAGTTTTGAGCAACTCCGATTTCCTTGAACAATGCAAGTCTCATTGCCACACGACGTTTCGCGTTCTTTTTTCCAAATATGTTGCAACAATCCACATAGTGCAAGTCATTGATTTTGTCTGGCCTCAACTTGGGAGCAAGAATGCTTCCATCTTTATTATCGCACACTGCAATCGGTATATGTCGGGAGATCTGGGAACACCTTTAAATCATTGTTTGATTAAAACAAACTTAGTCAGAGAACGCTTAAGGCCGTGTGGCACTATAAAACAGTGGAAAGTAGAAAAGCAGAGTCTCGGCACAAAGGAGTGGACATTGATTAAATCAGATCAGCAAACCTTGCTTCTTACAACTTTGTGAGTTGTTTTTTTGCAACCTGTCAAAGTTTGTATCAGTTTGGTTTATCGACTGCTTTCTCACTTGGTGCAAGAGAAAAACCACACTGAACAATGTCCAATTGCTCAGTACTGCTGTTTTTAAACAATGTAAATAGAAGCCAAGCGAAGTTGTTACCAGGAATAAAGGCCAATAAGGAGTTTGGGAAACCGGACCAAGAGGTTTATTTACAAGTCATTCTTGCTTAAAAAATGAGGTCGGCTTTATTATGTTTAGATACGAAAGAAACTTGCCCTGCAAATGATAGAGTCGCCCTCTGCTCTGAGAACAAAATAGTCCTAATATATGTAACCTCACCTCACCTCACTAAACACGATAACGGACGGATTGTTAAAAAGCGTCAGTTGTTGATATTTATATTGTTCAATAACCAACGAAATGTTTTGTTCTTAGAGTAGAGCTTTACTGAATAACTACGATTTTATAAAACACAGAATATATTGATAAACTATCTACAACTCAGCCTTCTTTTATACAAGTCTTCTTTTAGCAGTGTTTGAAGAAACTATCGTTATAAATGAAAAGTTGTTTATAACTAAGTCCAACGTAGTACTAGTAGGATTCATTTGATTTGAATTTGCCTTTTAAAACATATTAGACAAACTTAAATTCAGGTGGTTGAATAACGAACTTCTTTCGAGGTTTTTTGACAGCAACAAGGGTTAGATTGAAATACGACAAATGAAATCATGTCAATAAGATGGCGGAACATCGAGAATATAACGACAACGAAATGTTGCAGCCACCGCTTTTTGCTGCTGCGGCCCAGTAAAACGAACAAAATAACTTTTCATATTTTCTGTTAGCGAGTTTTACTTCAACATTGGAGATGCGAAGAAATGCTGCGGTCTTTTGTTTGGGTGCTTACTCTTGCTTCCAAATCTGTTGAGAGAAACAAACCAGTTAAGATTGGACAACTAACCACTATGTCTGTCAGGTGGGTAACCAGGATTTTTCTTAGGGCGTGCGTGTTGGCACTGAAGGTGCAAACATCTTGGGGGAAGGGGGAGGTCCGGGAACATGCTTCCCCGAAAAGTTTAAGAAACCTGGGTTTGTTTTTGCACGCGGTTTTCATGTACTATGGCGGAGAAAGAGAATAAAGAATGGTAAAAAGAAGCAAATCACAACCACTTGATCTGTGTCATCTTTACTCTACGAACGAAAGATCTCATTGAATAAAAGACAATACAAGTAACCGAAACCTTCTTGTTTAAGAATGCAAAAGTATAATGTTGTTAAAAAGTGCCAGATATTGTTAAAAATGTTATTGTTCAATGACCAATGGAATACTTTTTTCTCAGAGTGGAGCCTTACTGATTGACCTTAAGTGACAGATTACGAGAAAACAAGTTAATCTATGTTTTCTTTCGTGTGTCAGCCAAATTTTCAATTAATACTTTCCGCCAACTTTTTTGGCTTTTTGTGAGGGGTGGGGGTGCGTTTTTGTACCCTCTGCCTACACGCCAGAACTTATTGAATTTGAAATATCTCTTTTGATGAAGGTTGGTTGTTCTTGGGGTTGGTCATCACCAGACCTCCCCCCGTTCCATTTCTAAAACATGAACTTGCAAATATGTCAGCACTCACTATCCATAAGTCCAATAGCGACTGCACATGCGCACAAGGTAGCAGGTAAATCTCCAAGATTAAGTTTGAAAACCCACAATTTGGATAAAAAAAGCAAGATAAGCAAACCTGCTGTGTGTGTGTGTGCGTGCGCGCGTGTGTATTTCTTGTTTTTTGCATGTGTGTGAGTTTGGTTGGCGTTTTTCTGACATGTTTAACTCGACCCAATTTTCTGACATGTTTAACTCAACCCAAACGGATGCTTCCGATACAGAACACACTCGAAAACAGAAAGACAACTTATACATCGGTGGTATCACTGTTTTATAAAATAATTTTTTTTAAAAATTTTACTGATAATAAATTAAATACAGACGGTTGGGTTTCACGGTGCAATGATAGAAAAACAGATAACTCTGGCCGGAATCTGTCTAGACAAACAAGCTGGGAAAATTCACGTTAAATGAAACAACACAGAAACAGTTTTTGTGTTTTGCTATTTGCTCGGCCTTTTCCAGTAACACTCCTGACGTAACCGAGTCGCTCGATTATTTCTGGTTGCTAAACTAACGAGATTCCCCCCTTACCTTGGTGTGAGAGGGGTGCGGCTGAGAAAACTTCCCTTCTTCTTTACAGACTGGGACCGAGAGGTACCTGAACCGGTGGTCAGAGGACCCAGCATGCTTTGTGGCACTGCAAGCAACAACAAAATACCGCTTGTCAAAAGATACTAGGACCCCGCGGCAAAATTCACGAATATCTGCCAAAAGATAAATCTTTATCTTGCAGATAATCAAAATGGTTTAACGCAATACTTCGCCGAAAGTTGAACGTAAAACGTTTATATGGCTTAGGATTATTAATTTTATTCCAAACCAAACGTTTTCGATTACCTGAACCATCTGCTACATCTTGTTTATCACGGAACTCAAAAGATCCTCAAACTTCTAATAACGGAACGTAAAGGGAAGCGATCTCGATCACTTTAAGAACCGTTCCGTTGACTTTCTCATTAAGTCCCTTGCTTATGCAAAACAATTTCGCACTGTAAAATTAATTGTAGCCACAGCTGATAGAGCTCACTGGTTGTATGGCTCGACAAACTTAAAAAGGAGTGAACAAAGCTGCTTTGTTTTATGTTGAACAAACCGTGACCGCGCACATTGGCTTGTTTTACGTGCGAACCAAAATGTTTCTACTACTTGATTGCTCAAATGATATTGACCGTTATTTTTGGGTTTTGCGCACAGCCAACGTTAACCAACACAAGAGCTGGAGAACAAAATCACGTAACAAAGAAACTGGCCGAGTTTTATAAAATCCAGGGTTCGTACGTCTTTAGAAATTCGAAAACCCAGGGTTTTCCAGGGCTGTTTTTACGGCCGTTTTTTCGAGGGCTTTTCCAGGGCCATCGAAGCCCGGAATAAAAATAACGTTCACAACGAATTGTTTAAAACAACGTTCAAAAGGTAAAGTAATCACTGTAGAGCAGCAATGTGCTCCAAACTTTTGAAAAGATAAAAAGTATATACAAATAACGATTGTTACTTGCATTGAAATCAACAAAATGCGCCATTTTGAGAACTTATTTTTTCGATAGAGTTCTGCGAGATTTTCCAGGGCTTAAATAAAAAATTTCCGTTGCTTTTCCATGGCTTCAAATATTTTCCAGGATTTCCAGGGCCCGAACGAAGCCTGTTTATAAACTCATGGTAATGTTCCTTGGAACGCTAAAGGAAGCCACAAATTACCTCCCCTGATCTCAGGTGTCTTGGGCGTGCCGTCGAGATTGTGGGTGCTGGGGTTGAAGGGGGGTGAGCGGACGGTCTGCTCGTCAATGTTAAGGAACTGGTTCCAGTAGTCCACGGGCATGTTCAGAAGCCGCTCTACCACCTGCAGCAGACAAAACGTTACGTCACACGGCTCTTTGGCTCAGGGTTTGTGCACATTTTACATCTAAACTCCATAAAATTATGAGCAAAAACCTTGAAATGTGCCAAAAATGACGGATCGTGAAGTTGACGATATAGTTTTACTTCGTTTACACGCCAACTTTAAATCCCTGACCAAGTTTGATTTTCAAGGTTTTCCAAGCGTCGAAATTTCCAAGATTTTCCATTTTATGATTAATCACACCAATCCAGTCCTCCCGTCTTTATCGTATTGGTAGTAAACTACCGTGATGGCCTCCAAGTCCAAGTTCAAACAGAAAAACAAAACATAAAAGATGATTTCACTAACAAGAGAAATCAATCTTGAAAAACACGGCTCACCTTTGGTTGTGACTTGGTTTCCTGTAACATGACAACCGGTTCAACTGTAGCGGACGAGTGGCCGACGATCGTGGGGCCGAACACCTTGGCCACATTGCTGACGGGCATCTTGCACTCCGGGCACTGCGTCACCCTGGAGGGATGGGTATATCCGCAGTTTACACAAACAAGCGTCGTGTTAAAAGCTTACAGCCAACCAACACTCAATACACGCTTTTGTTTTCTTTAAAGATTTGTTTCTTCGTATTTAAGTTCGACTGTTTATAGGTATAATCGTGTTTAAACAAAACAAAGATTTCTAAACTAAAGTTTGAACAAAAGAGTACATTAATAAGACAAGGCTCAGGCACACAGGGTGGGGAGGGGGTCACGGTCCTCCAACTTTCAGAGTATGAAAAAAAACAAGGAATATATTTCTGATTCAACGGAAATACGCTCAGGATGGAGGAAATGACGTTCCATACAGCACAATTTTTCAAAGTTTGCCTGGAAAACACGTCCTCAGACACCCTCCCCCCTTATGCCTCTCCCTCCCTCATCTTCACCAGTCGGACTGAGTCATGCAACCAGTAATACATTCGCTTCAGGTTCGACGGAAAAAGATACAAATTCAGTTACAATCTTTCACGTTTGCGTCCAATTTTCTGTATGCGAGAAACAGCCGGCAACACTTGCTTGTGTCTAGGGACTTTATTATAATAAGTTAACCCGACGGAATATTGGACCATAGTATTTCTTGAATCTGAATCGCTTAGTAGTTTGCCGTTGTTGGTGCAAGTTGCGCTGAGAGAGGAAGAGTTACATGGATAATTTTAAGACAACTGATCTCGCACTTGCATTGCTAATTGCAAGAAAATCGCTTGGTGTAACAGGACAACCAGTAAGTCAATCTTAATACTGGAGTTATCACGTTGTGTTACAAACCTCTGGAGGTGAACAATAAGGAAGGCGAGAGTGTCCCGGTTGGCAGCGGGCAATTCACTGACGGCTTGGTACATGGCGCTCAAACTATCGTCTTCATCCGACTTGCCTAGGGTTTAATGAAACACAAATTAAATAAACTATTTATCATTATTCAAGGTTAAACCTTAGTATGTGGCGATGAAGATCAGAGACGTGTGCACCAGCGCTTAAAATAACGGCCGGTCAACGGACAATGTCCGGCCAGATTTGTGACTTGACCGGACAAAACGCTCCATTGCCGGTCATGTTGACCGGTAACGTATATTCCACTTTTTTTAAACTGTAACTTTGCATTATGGAAAAACGTTAGACAAAGCAGCTACGAGTTGTGTATTCAGTAAGTATCGATTTTCAATCAAAAGGCTATTGATAAAATTCAATCGTTGTTACTTAAGTAGCTATTAGCTATAGAACATATATTTTGGACCTTGTGTTGTCATTACCTCATAATATTTTTTCATAATGTTGACCGGTCAAAAACGAGACATGTCCGAACTAAAATCAGTTTGCCCGGTCAGCATGACCGGCCTCCATACGAAAATTATTTAAGTCCTGTGCACTGAATTAAACCTTAAGTAAGTTGGTTCAGATGTGTGAGATAACCACGAGCACAAGGCATCAAAATAATAAAGAAAAAAGGCACAAAGGGTCGCCAAGTGTGCGGCAAGATGGCATAAGCTCACATCAGCGCTTTAAAAGTGTCACAAATGAGGAAGTGATAACGTCTGGCACTATAGCAAGCAACGGTCGACGCCTTGTTGGATTTTCTGTGTTTTCTCAAACGCACATTCACCGTTTGCACGAGCAAATGGGGTTAAAAAAACTTTTAGAAAATAAACAGAGAAAAACGAGTGTATAAAAAGTACATCGTTTTAAGGTTGTGCCTCATCCTCCTGTTTTTTTTTTTAAATGAATGGATTGAACACAATGATCATAGTACGAAGAACAGAGGCAACATAGAGTCCTGGGTAGTTTTGACTTACTTGCTGCATTAACAAATGTTCTCCACAACTGGAATGTGACAATAGGCTCTGACAAGTTGCGCAGGAAGTCCTTCAGCACTCCACACACCACATGTATGTCGTCTACCTTGGACTAAAGGGAAGAAATAGCAGAATGATTAAATATCTAAACTGGCAATTTTGGGGGGGTTTATTCAAAGCAAAGGTTGCGCAACACCTTCAGGGGTTTCCCGACCCAAGTGAAAACAATGCAAATATTTTTCAAGTCGATCTTATGGAGAGTGATTATTTTTTCTTGCTTTAGGGGGCAACAGCGATTTTTTTTCAAAATATTTCAACTCTTCCTCAAAAACTTAATAAACTGGCTTACAGTAGTATTATTTCTTTGATTGAAATAATTAAAGTAAGTAGACACAACTGTTCTTGTGGTCACTGAAAATAGTCAAATAAAGTTGATAAGAAACAAATTTTTCCCAAGAACTCGATGATACATTTAACAGTGTGATTGTGTCTGTGTTGTCACAGTGAAAGTGTCCTTGAAGTGAACCAATTGCACCACTGACATTCAAAACACTTACTCACCAAGTCAACTGGTTTTCCTTGGAGGAATTTTTCCTTTATCTGTTTGACTGTACGATCAGCACTGGAATGACCATGGAAGAAAAGCAAAATCACATATAACTCAATTATTTCCTTGAAAAAAAAACCCGAACTCAAATATTTGTATCAGCTCTGTACATACCCTGGTACTCTGTAAATCCCAACTTCTGAGAGGCCGCGTTTTTCAATTTCTTGAATACACTTGACCTGCATTTTAATAAAGGAAACACTATAATTAGGGCCAAGTTGTGCCAAGAGCGGATAAATTCATCCAGCAGACACATTTGTATAACTTCTGTGTTTTTAATTTGGATTGGACAACAAGAGAATTTTTTAAGTCATCCTCTACTTTGAGAACGAAAGATCTCAGAGGATAAAAACATAATAGAAATAACCAAAACCTTGATGCTTAAAACTGGCCATCCATAAACAAACATACAATAGCATATTGCCAAAAAGTGTCAGTTATTGTTCTCAGAGTAGAGCCTTACAGAATTTTATATCCATGCACTAGATAGTGATTTATCCAATGGATCAAGTTTTCTACTTTTTGAACAACTGGGCCTAGAACTTCAAGAACTAATAAGAAACGCGAACTTTATATGGTCTTCACTTGGTGATGCACTTACCACAATCTGAGGCACCAGTGGGCTGGTGTTTGGAGCAAAGAATTCAAGGTTGAGGTCCTGAAACCAATGGAGTATCTGAATTAGTTGTGGCTTCAAAAACTGTTAATTCAACCATGAAAGAGTTTGCAGCCCTTGTTTTGGATGAAATAAAGTGTCTTAACTTTACACACAGAGATTATAGTCACTGTTCAAACTTTAAGTGGTGTTAAGACTATACAAAGAACGGATCGAAAAGTCAAAAAAAGTGTTGGAAAACTTGACATAGCATGGCAATAACTTGAGAGAGCCAATAATCGACTCTATCTGACAAGCAAACTCAGATAGCTAAAACAAATGATCTACTTTAGTTTTTTCTGAATCAAAGAAGTATGTAATTAACTGCAGGTTTAAGTGGTATACCATATCTAGTTTAACAACATTTAGACTGGGCCCTTGTTTGAGGATGGGTGCTTATTAGTAATTTTTTCTATCATTTTCAACAAAACATTGAGGGGAAAAGAACACTGACAGGGTGCAATTTATTGAAGTACATACAAATGATAAAAAGTAGGATAAAACTTCAGTTGTGTAGGCCAATAACTAGGCAACCTAAAAAACTTCAAGTAATGATTTGTTTGCCAGACAAAATCCTTAATATGTACCATGACTGATCTAACTTCACACCAATTATTTACATATTATTTTTAGGCCAATAGGGAAAGCACTTGTTCAAATAAATACAGTCATGTAGTAGTTGTTTTGTTTACCTACTATTACATAAGGGATGTCATGTGATCACCAAAATATCAAGTTTTAAATTTAAGCCTTAAATGCTGGGTTGTCATCTATATCTTATTGAACCTGCGGGGCATCTTCTTGAGGACATGTCTTGCCATAAAAACTACAGTATGTAGGTACAGTTTGTAGTGTCAATACGTACTCGGCCCTTCTTCCCTGAACCAGGAGTGTTGTTGGAAGGGACACATGGAAGTGGTAGTCTGTCTTTGCAGTCAGGGTGACACACTGCTCGACATGCTACAAAACAAAGTAATTAGTTATATGATTATATACGTGTTAAAATTTTTATAAATTCTTGGTGATTGAACTATGGCTTTATAATCAAACACAATTATTTAAATTAGATCTTCTTATAATTACTGTTAGAAGCCTTCAGTTCATGCAGCAAAATGGTAAAACTTTTTAACCATAAACCAGGAAAACTACAAGCCAATCCCCTTCCTAATAAGTGTAACCCAACATGTTAATTCTACCTGCTATAATATATTTTCGGGAAAACATTAATTTGGTTTATCACTTTGAGGGACTGAAGGATCCATTACAAATATCGCAGAAGTGTTTTATTCACAATGCAAGCCTAAAAAGTGACTGCAAACTGGTAGGTTAGGTAAACTAGCCTATTTAAGCAACAAAATTATTATTTTTTAAATAATTATATTTAAAACAACACTTAACAGGTGTCAACATACCAACACATTTCAAAGCCAGTTTACCAAACTTGATCCTCTTGTCACACTAAAGGCAAAAAAACTCTTCTGTCAGCTTCTAACATAACTACCGTATTTTGCCATGTATAAGTCGACCCCCCATTTTGCAGCCAAAAAAGCGCAAGTTTTAGAGTTTCCGTGTATAAGTTGACCTCAATATTTTGCAAGATA
>JAOBRG010017571.1:0-23450 GCA_027574985.1 Umimayanthus nakama | reverse complement strand
TAATAATAATAATAATTATTATTATTATTATTATTATTATTATCTGATGCACAACAGCGTCCTGGATGTAGTGTCGTGTGAGCGAGGTATTTTCAGATATTGTACCGCCACAAGCTAAGGCGTTGATTGAGAGCCGTGACATTTCGGGTAACTCTACTTTCAATTAAACCTTAATCAGGCTGTACTATTCATTTGTAGTAGTTTAAAGTATTCACTTTCAAAAGATTTGAAATGTTGCTCGTGGTATACAAACGAAATTTTCCTGGAAATAGAATTACGTTTGCTCGTGTCTGGATAAGAGAACTTAAGTTGATCATTACGTTAACAAAACGAAAATAAGCCAACTTTCGAAAATATAAATCATTTTGACTTGCTGTCGGTAAATTGAACTTGGAGTGACGTCTGTAAACATAACATTTGTTGTTCGTGCTGAAACCTCATTAACGGCTCAAATGGGCCAATAAACCGTGCAGGTAAACTTCCTTCCGTTCGGCACAAGTATTGAATGAACAATCATACAAGAGGTAGCAACGATCATGAAGATATTCATAGGAAGTTAACAATATTCTGTTAACAAAAGTTTGTTTAAAGTGCTTGTACCTGGTTGTTTCGCTTCGTTGCCAAAGATTAGAGTAAAATACTGTTTACCTTGATATTGATATTAAAAGTATTTATTTGACAAAGTGACTCATTCTTTTTGTTGAGTATTGATAAAAGTGCTCACTCTTCAACTGTTTTAAGAAACATTCTGTTGACACATTATTCACTTCATCCAACTAAGTCAAAACTAAGCGAGTGTTCCGAGCTCCGTTCAAAGATTTCTTGACATGTTCTGCTAAACGTCATCCAAAGAGGAGTATTAACAAACTGCACTGATACCGGAAAAGACAGAAAACTGTGAAACAACATATACTGACAAAAAATGGCCCTGAATGATAGTGACATCTTTTTAATGGTACTGTCGCGTAATTCGGATGCAACCTTCAGTACAATTTATCTACCAATTCTACACCACGAAGCGATGTGGCTGTCTATATTTTGTTACCTGTAAATGTTGCGATCGGAGTTGCTACCATTTTAAGCAACGAACAACTTCAAACATGACAACCGCCGACCTATTGACCGGCATAATCTCTGACCCAATTTTTCTAACAACAATTATTTTATTTCCCAACCGAAGTGATGAATTACGCTTCATTGGCCGTGTTTTGATTCGTGTGACGCTGTTTTTATCCGGCGCAACTTTTCAGAACCTGTCCTTGATCAGCGCTGAGCGATACATCACCATTTTCTATAGTTTGCGGTACAAGGAGCTGGTAACTGCGACGAGGTGTTACAAAGTTATAACATGCAGCTGGGCAACGTTGCTCTTTTTTGAAGTCTTGCTCAACGTTACCTTTATTTTCAGAGATGCCTCGAAGTATGGCTCTATAATCACAGTGGCCACCAATACTCTGTTCATCCTCGTTATATACAGTAAAATACTCCGAGAAGTTCGCCGAGTAGAACAGAGCGCTCCCCACCCAACTGTCAGCGATCTTGAAGCTGCATAAGCGCAAGAGATATCACGGGAAAGAAAAGCTACTAAAACTGTAGGGTTAATTATAGGCCTTCTGTTCCTTTGCTTAATATCTGCCTTTCTTTTTTTATCAGTTAATTGAAAACATGTTAGTCAGAAGAGATGATAGCTTAAGTGTTGCAGGTTGGTGTCTCACACTGATGTTTTCCAAAAGTCTGTTAAATCCATTAATTTATTGTTGGCGAAAAGAAGAAATGCAGGTTGTCATGGAAAGAGTTTTAAAAAACTTCGCGCATCAATAATCCAACAGATTGACTGACGCCGGGAAGGGAGGGGAGAGAGGGGGGAGGGGAAGATAGGATTTCTAGATATCTATTGTTGGACTAATGCACGACTTACGACTGTTGTGTGACCTTCCCTAATAATCGAGTAGCATTTGTAATGGATGGTCACGCTTTTTGGTTGTCTGCAATTGTGTTCTTTTTATGCCGTCAAATCCATATTTTTGCTAACTATTTGAGCTGTAAAGGATGTGCAACAGAGGGGGGAAGTCAAGTTATCGAGTTTCCCGTTCAGGTCTTCTGCTGCAAACAAATTTTTTCCTGATGCTTTTGACTTCAATATAAATACAGAATGTGAGGGAATTTGCAATTCAATGTGGATTTCAGATCGCGTCATCCCAAGAGTCCGTGTTTATCTTATTATGAATAATAGCACAAGCCGATAAATTTTTTGTGTTGACCCAACTCAATCAGTAATACTACAAGTATGATGCTTTTTGTGTTTACTCAACGTACGATCCATCAATAATAAGGCAATGGCTGTTAAGGACTTGGTTGTTGATCTTGACGTTGATATATTAGCAATTACGGAGACTTGGCTGAGAGCTGGCAATCTTGACGAAATAGTAATGGCAACCCTGTGTCCTAACAGTAAGGCTCTACTCTGAGAACGAAGTATTCTATTGGTCATGGAACAATAACATTTACAATAACTGACACTATTTAACAAAACGCTATTGTATGTTCTTTACGGATGGTCAGTTTAAGAATAAAAGTTTTGGTTATTTGTATTGTGTTTTTATCCAATGGGATCTTTCGTTCTCAGAGTAGAGGGCGACTCTGTCCTAATGGCTACAGATTCCAACATGTCCCGAGGCCCCAAGGTAGAGGCGGAGGCGTTGGACTTCTATTCAAGGACAGCCTTGAGATCAATTAGTGTCCGTTCTTTGAGATCTAATTCCCAAGAACTACCTAACAGTCCTAAGTCGAGAACTAAAACTTACGGTGATGGAACTTTTTCGGTAGCTGGCCCGAAAATGTGGAATGAACTGCCCCTGGACATCAGGACTATTTCGGACGTTAACGCCTTTAAGAGAAGCTTAAAGACCCATTTGTTTCAGCGAGCCTACCTGGAATATTTATGAGCAGAACTTTTACTTTTCTTTTTCAAGATGTTTTAGTGTAATTTATTATAAAGTAGTTATTACTAGGATCTCTTTTTATCTTGCATTATATTATTATTACTACCATCATAACTGTAGTCAAACGTTTTAATTAATTAATTAGTTAGGTAATCTTGCAGTTTTAACAGCATGCATGTAAAAGTCTTAGAATTTTAGAAATGTTTTTTGTTGTAGTATTGTAAAGCGCTTAGAGCAATTACCGTAGTGGATAGGCGCTATATAAATAAATTGTTATTCATTATTATTGTTAGTAGTGGTAGTAGTAGTAGTGGTAATAGTATTACTATTATTAATATTATTATTATCATTATTACTATTATTATTATTATTATTATTGTTGTTATTATTATAGTTCTGACACAGAGCGGTTCAGTCTGTATCTAATTTTAGATAAACAGTACACATGTGTGAACGTCGAGAGACCACACCAATGACGAAACGACTGCATGTGTCCTCGGACGGTGTGGCAAAGAATCAACCCTCGACCAGCAGGCCGGGGATTGAATCGGGGACCTTCTGGTTGGTAGTCAAGAGATCTTTAATACCAACTGCGCTAACCTCGCACACAGTCACATGTTGGAAATAAAGATCAGTTGAAACTTCGCATGCAACAAATGTTAGTAACTAGGAAGAGCCAACCATCCACTCGATTACTTCTTTGTCAAAGTAAAAGTTTTTGCAGTTAAATGACGCCACTTTACTCCCCTCTTTGCATCTGGGGTAAACATTGAACACGTGTCGCCTGGCAACCGACCGCTGACATGTAAGTAACGACTTGTGGTTTCCTGGATCCCCAGGGCAGAACTCAGAGGGACATGCCGGCCCACAGTGAAACTTGATGTTCTTGAAACTCGTTTGACAAATTGTGTGAACCATCTCCGCCACTTGTATCAAGACATCCCCGGCTTTTAAGCCCTTGGGAAGACTTGAACAAAAAGAATAAAAGTAAATATAAGTGAAGAGGAAGTTGGTAGCCTTGGTTTAAATGTAAACACCGTAAAAGCTCTCATAAACTTTCCCCCTCCCCCTCTAGTAGGCCTCCCTCTCTATTAAGCCCCCGTCTGGAGAATGAAGTTCTTTATAAGCTCTTCCCCTTCCTTAATAAGCCCTCCCCCCTCTATCTCTATCTCTTTCTTCTTCCTCCCTCAACATAAAACCTGCAAACGTACGGCATTCTGTGTTTAAAATAGCTTTTATTTCTGTTTTTCGGTTTTTAAGAGTGTTCATTATATAACGCAGTAGTTCCATTTCAAACTCAATTGATATAGTGTAATTGCCAAATAATTTTAAATACCCCCCCGATCTGCTAATCCCCTCCCCTCCAAAATTTATAAAGCCCCCAAGGTGGCTTGTTAGAGTTTTTACGGCATAGCCAGTTTAAGTTAAGTTTAAGTTTATGAATTCGCTATAGTTAGATTCTTCACCCTACAGACATTTCGAATTGAGATTTGCATTATGCATAGTCCAGTTCTAGCCCCGTTTTTTCTTTTCTCTTCGCTGCGCTCCAGGGGACGAAGCCCAACGCGGGAAAAAATGGGCCCAGCATTAATTGCAGGCACCTACGCTAGTAGTTGAGTATGTTCATTTCTGTTTCTTCTTGCCCGGTTTCGCCAACCTTGCGTGCAACTTTTATTAAGCGTAGTATTTACACTGGCGTAGTATCTGCTGGTATTGGTCCACGATTGCTGTTGTGAAATATGTGGGTGCTTACCACAAATAAGTGCTAGTACTACTATCCAAAAATACAGGCCAAAAGCAAAAGAGAAACTATAAAGCATATTTTCGGCATGTTCCAGTTTTATCTTTCATCGCACACAGAAAAGCATTAATTTTTCACCGTTTCATTTTAAACTACAAACAACAAAAGGAATCTGTTATCGGCACTAGCCTGTGACGAGATTTGAAACAGCCGTTCAAACAAAACTTTTAAATAAATAGGCCTATATCACACATGTCTTCATGAAATGTTACATTTGTGTCTTAGTTCTCAGAATTATCCTAACTGTCGTGTCATTCCGATTTAGGCGGCATTATTTCGATTATTGCTTGCAAACTAACCCGAACCCCGATTCACACATTCCTATATCGAGTCTTTACACAGGTTTGATAGTCAAAACTTAGGTTCAATTGCACCGGCTTACGAGTCAGTTTGGCTAAATTCTAATTTTTACCTGGAAACGGTCACTTCAATGAGTCCCTCGTCCTTCAGCATGGTTAACCTGTAGCATTGATGAGGAGATAGCCAGAACATGGCATCGTCACGTCGGACTTCAGGGAAACCATTTGGACAACTTAGTCTGTTCAGTTTGTATGCACGAGACAAAAGATTGTGAAAAACGGCTTCTGGAAAAAAACCGTAAAAAAAGACATAAAATTTCTTGTCACTGGGTTTAGAAATCCAAACAGAATCATCTGGTATTGATTTTGGTAACAACATTGGAACAAAGTGTGTTACAACTGCATCCTCTACTCGGTACAAAACTGACTGGCACTGCAACTGTGGAAGTTTTATGGAGCAAATGAGGTTGTGTTCTTCGAGCAGTGCTTTCATGGCATTGTCATCTTCATTAAATCGTGATAGAATCTGAGCCAGAAGATTTGACGTTAGGATTCCTTGCTCATAGAGAAACTGCCAATCTTTCCTCAAAGCACGTTCCTGACTCAATGCAGAGGGCATTGACACCAAATTGATAACGATGTCCACGAGAAGTCTTGGTTGCAACAGAATCCATGTGGGCTCACCGTTATTTTGAACAAAAAGAACGATACCCTTGTGATACAAATAGTCCAGGACAGTTTTGATTTTTGTTTTGTCAATCTCACAGGTTTCTGCAATGCTCTCGAATTCATCAATTCTAATGCAAAGACTTTCATTTCTTGTCCTATTTCTTCTTTCGAGAATTTCGTCTTCGAGTTTAATCCACGAAAGAGGCACTTCCTTCTGAAACAAAGTTCCGCAATCACTTTCAGCTACATGAAGAATCGTTTGTCTCAAGTGACATACCCCAACATCAGTTGGCCCATTCGAATTTTCAACTGGGAAAAAAATGAAGTTTTCATCGTAATTTAAAATAATTTTGTGACAAAAAGTGTCCCAAAACTCACCACGAAGAAGGCTATCTAACATTTTCAGAGCACCTCCTGGAACACAACCACAGTGTGTTGCTATGAGCAATACCGGACATTGTGACGCTGCATGGATACACACAGACTCAAGCCAGAAGTAAATTCTTTCGATTTGGTGTTTGATCTTTACTTCCGTTGAACTTTGTCCTAGCAGCAGTTCAGCATTGAAAGCGATAGCATACATTGCCTCGTCAGTAAGAAACAGGTGATGATAATGGTAATACTCCTCGTCTCCTGCAAAATCTACCAGCTGCATCTTCATCTCCTGGATAGCAGCGATTTCCCTCTCCAGTTTTTCTTGGTTAGTGAGAAGCTCACTTGCAGCAAGTATAGGTTTAGGTGGATTGAAAACTGCGTTAACAAAGGAAGCCTTCCTCACTCCTAGCACTTTGTTCCGGTAACGCCAACTCGCATAGCAATGAATAGCCAGGTCCGTGACACTAAATGGGGACAGATTTGTGTATGACTGACGCAGGTTGTAAACAATCAGAATTAATTCAAAGACTATTCCAATGGATACTACAAAGTCAAACAAAAGTTTCATCTTGAAAGAATACAATACACGCAAAACAAGAATAGCAGTACACATTGCTGCAGAGAAGGCAATGTTATTGGTCATTGAAGGCAACGAAACTCCTAGAGCTCCTCCGAGCACTACAGCGTGAATTACTATGCCCCCATTGGGAGGAATATCAAATGTATCGATAAAGTTCCTGAGATAGGATTTTCCCTTGATGACGATCTTGAAGGCCGTTACAAGTTCCACCGTAAAGAGTAGTACTATAGCGTACTGCAATTCTGAAAAGCCGTTCTCAAATAGAACCTGAAGGCGAGAATTTGTAATCACCAACAACAAAAAGCTTCCTAAATCGATTCCACCGTAGATTCCGTGTAACATAAACAGCCAAAAACAGTAATCAAATCTTCTTGATCTTGATTCCTTTATGAGCTCAAGACAAACGAAAACAAAGAGGTCGAGAAAGGTAGTTTTAGCAAGACCCAGCGTACCCACGATCGCCAGAACAACGAAATAGAATGCCAGCACCTTTCCAAGCGTGGAACTTCCAATGCAAGGCTCAAGGGCTTTGAAGAAAAGATTGAAACCTGAGCGATAAAGACCATGTGTCGTCTTACCAACGGATTCAAGCTGCTTCCGAAAGTTCACTGCCCCTTCCGCAACCAGTTTCGCTTCTATCGTTTCAGCTTTGCCTAGGTCAGAGTCTGTGATTGTTTCCCACGGGTTTTCACTGGCGTTATTGACACCAACAAGTCGAGTTTCAATGCCATGAGTTCGGTCCTGGTCGGGATTGTACGTTAGCCCAACTAAGGAGTTGAGCGCGCTTGTCTTCCCAGCACGACTGTCTCCGAGAACAAGCAAGCGGCCATGAGACAAACGCTGTCTGCACTTCGGAAGTGACCCAAGAATCCATTCTGCGTTCTTAGCATTGATACGAAGTCTGCTTCTCGTGAGAGGAAAGGTTTCACCAGCTATCGAAGCATACATCTTTTGCAAACACCCAAACAGTAAAATACTCCCGAAAGTTGCGTTACTCTCGGTTGCATGCCTGGTACTATACTAAAACAAACAAAACTAAGTAAATTATCTGTTAAATATTAAAATGATGGTTATTATTCAAAAGTACAATATAGATGTTTTCATGGTCGACTACCCCTGATTGATTGGCGTTTACATACTCGTCGAAGCGCTCAATGGTTGTTTCCATGATTTTTAATAAAACGAAAAGCTTTGAGACTAAAGACACCTCGAAAACGCTTTGTTTAGGGACAATTCATGGCGACTTTGCTGCCCTTCAAATATTATACACATAGTTAATAAGTTTATTGGCACTTTGAAGATTATATCAATGTAAGTGCAATGCTGATAGGGTATACACATATAACTAGGGTTTTTAATTATTTCACTGTAAATTTAAAATTATTTGTTGTTTTATTTTATATTAAAATCAAACCGTAAAAATTGAATTTACCTTGAATAACTTTTTGAAAATCAATTTTTATCTGAGTTTTCTAATAAAAGCATATAACACTTTATAAATAAAATAAATAAATAAATACAACCGCATCTATGCGGAATTAGCTGCAGTACTTGTAAAGTTTTACATTTGGAGTTTTGACGTCAGCTTACCTTCTCATTATCTTTGGCTGAAAAAACAGTAGATAAGCCAAAAGAACTCCAAGAGTTGTTTTCGAGTTTCTTGCCAGACATTTCACAGAAACGTGCAAGAGCTTAAGCTTTACACTATTCTTTGGTTTTTGCCTTTGAGAAAGTGCTCGAAGTCGAAGTTTCATTTTAGAAGGTCGTGCGAATGTCGCGAGATTGCTGCGTAAAGCGAAAAGTACGCAACGATTACTAAATTTGTTTGGTGTTTTACATCTTTTTTGAAAACACAAATGAACGTAGCTTAAAGTTTTATTATTTAAAAATAAAGTGAAGGAAAATAATTGTTTAGCTTGGTTCAAGTTAAGTTACTAATGCAGGACGCTTACAAACGGGTGTTAGTCTTCTTTTACGTTTGACCTGAGATAGTGGCCAACAATCACAAACAACTAGTTGCTTCTAATTCATGTGTGTGGTGATGACAGTTACTTTGCCACGTGTAATCCACATGTATGTTATTCTGATAGTATGGTTGTATTGACGTCAATATTGACAGCGATACGCCAATATTGATGTTTTGCGTCAATATTGACTTTACGCTGATGTCAGGGTAGGAAACAGTTATTCTGACGTCAATATTAAATGTCAGAATAGTCATCAGTTATCTGTTACGTTTAGAGCATTCAGAACTCCTATTGGTGGCACGCTAGCCATTCTGGGGCAAACGGAACTTTACTTAACCCCTTTTTGTAGAGGAAAACAGAATAAATAGGACATAAACATCACAAACCCACAATCTTGACGTCAGAAAAACCGACATAGCATATATTCTGATGTCATTTAATTAACCTTTATGGCACTATTCTGACGTTAAGAAAATCTTCGATTATAATTACTGAACTTGACCTTGTGTCCTGACGTTTGTATATAGAACTGAACATCAGCGAAAATTTTTGCTGTTAATCCTGACGTCAATTTGACCTTTAATATTCTGACATTAAATCCTGACGTCAGAATAACATCAGCCTAAATTGACGCTGCATATTCTGACGTCATTTTGATCTTTAATATTCTTTCATTTAATATTGACGTCAGAATAACCGCTTCCTACCCTGACATCTGCGTAAAGTCAATACAGCCAGGGTACCTATTGTACACCATAGATAGTCCAGGTAACCTGCTCTGGTATGACATAAGGAAAACAAAGAACACCATGAACGTCAAAACTAAGTCTATTTTTAAGTGTAATCTGAAAGTGTGATTAGCAGTAATTTTCTCTTTCTGTGACGTCTGTTTCTGTCGAACTGACCTGCAAGGATTGGTGTAACAGTCATACACCAATATTGCCCGGGTTTCCAGCACGATATAAATCTTATTCGTCCGGATATCATGAGTGACGTCAACAAATTCAGCTGACATCCTCTTAGGCGGCATAACCATGGTCAGCTCATACCCGTGTACCGGGGAAACAAGCCGTATGCTGCTGTCCTCCGCCAGGATTAAAAGCCGGGGAGGGAACTGAGGAGCCTCCACCTACAGTAGGGTTGTTTGAAGTGAATGAACAAATACTTTTTGAAAAAAACACATTGTTTCTCTTTCATTAGGGGTGGAAAAGCATTAAACCTTTTTCAAGGCCGAACAAGTTATGTGAAATGCAGCGTTATTTCGACTTCTATTCACCAACTAATATTGTGGTCAGGACTTATAGATCTTTTGCACCTGACGTCATTTTGCCCTACGTAGTGGTTAGACGTCATCTTACGCCATTGGTATGCATCCCTACCCCGCCGCCCGCCTCCCTCCCTCCTCCCAACCCAATGAAAATTCTGACTACGGGCCCGTAAAGTTAAACAAAAATCCCCAAACCGAGGCTGGTGGAGGGCACGAAGCGACCTACCCTGCAACACTTCACAATCCTGGAGCTGAGTACGGTGAAGAGGCTGTGAAACTGATTGAGGTTCCACGTCTTGATGAAGTGTTCGGAGCTGTAGAACATGTGACTGTTGCTAATCAGTTCCATGTGCAGGATGTGCTCATCTGTCTAGAGAATGTTCATGGTAATGCTGACAGTAACGCTAATGGTAATGGAATGGTAACAGTGTGAGTAACAGAAATAGTAATGATAATGATAAAAGCAGTACTATTATTACTATTAGTAGTAATAATAATAATAATAATAATAATAACAATAATACTAATAATAGTATTTATTATTGTTATAATATTAACAAAAGTAATAACAATAGCAATAACAATAGCAATAACAAACTTTATTTCAACAAGATTGCCAAGGTGCCCCGCTTAAAAGATATTTTCAAACTCGCAATGCTGTATATCAACCCTAAATTTAATTCTTAGGGAAATTTTTGAATCAGTTACAATGCTGTGAAAGTATATGTGCTTTTACAGAATTCGCTAAAAGTATGGAGAAATCGCAGCTCACTAGTCAAATAATAAATTAAGGTAACAAGTGCTCCTACATGTAGATCACAGAAAACTCAAGTTAGTTTTGTGTAGTAGCCTGTTTTAATCAAACAGTCGCCTGAACCGTTCCCAACGCTCTTAAGAAAACCAAAACATGCTAAAAGGAGAAAGATGAGAAACATTAAAAATAACCCCACGCGCTTCCTCCCTCTCTTCCTTCATTCAGGGCTCATCTCGTCGTAGGTATAGTTACTCGGCTGCTGTATTCTTAGCAAGTAACCTAACACTGACTCCCCCACCCAACATCCCCCCACCCCAACCCACCCCCCTTCCCCTAGGGACAGTTACCAAAAGGTCTTAAGGTTTGTGCAAAGGTTTCAAAGTTCCATATACGGACTGTTTTGTCCATGGATAACCCTATTTTCACCCTCCCAACTTTTCACAAAGGAAAATTACCTGAAGGCGGAAGGTTTGTGCGAAGGTGTCGAAGTTCCATATACGGACTGTTTTGTCCATGGAGCTTGAGAGTAGGAGGGGCTCTTTCGGGTGCACGACGAGGCTTGTTATTGCGTCACAATGTCCTGACAGATTTGACACAATATCATCAAATATAACACGTAGAACATACACATCTGCAAAACTACGAAATAACTTAGCTTACTATTTTTCCACTGCCATGCGACCTCTGTTGAAGTCTTTTGATGGCACAAAAGCTTACTTTGGGTTTCCCTCAGTCCAGTCTCCTTCGCAGCCGTTTTTTCGCCTCGTCACCGGTGAAGGAAACTGAGCCTGCACTGGTGACAAGTCGAAAAACGGTTGCGAGGCTGGAGATTACCCTTAGTCACTTCTCGTGCAAACAAAGCCACACTCGCGTGCACAACATGTCGGCTGGGAGGGGTGGGATGGGTACTGATCTAACAGCGAGAATATACATGTATGGGTATCCACGGTTCCTGATTGATTCCGTTTGCAATTTGACACTCAAAATATTTCCATCATTGCAGGACACAACGCTACAGAGAAGACAGGAGCAGTCGTTTGGAGCACAAAACCTTCCCGTTGTTTAAAAGCAGTAAAAAGTGGGATTGTGATCAGAAAGTTTGAAAACACATGTATTTTAGTAACTGAACAAATGTGGACAATTACGTACCTATGAACTTATAAACAAACGGAAAGCCGTTGATAGTTGTACTCCAAGCTTTGATGGTCCCGTCCTTGGTTCCTGGAAACCAAAATATGTTACCACAGTCGGCCCCCTTGCACCGAAATAGACTGGAGCCTTCAATGTTTTGATCACATGAAACTTGTCGGCGTTTGAAGCCTGGTTTTACTTTGCTCGCAGAAGTAACAAAATGTTTTAGAAAACACACACCAAGGATCTCATGCCCACTGAAGGAAGCCCATAATTTACAAGTTGTCGTTGTGTACGTTCTGTGGCACAGTTTCCCACTTAAATTTTAATATGTGCGCGTGTGTCTGTCTGTCTGTCGGTCGGTATTGAAACTGTACAGACTCCTATAATGTTTCTGAAACAAAAAGCAAATATATTTATGTATACACGTGTATGTATGCATGTGTATGTATGAAGGTATGTATATATGTATGTGGTCATTGTTGTTGTGCTGTAGCCCTACCAGTTATTTTCAAGCTATCATACAAAACAGGAAACTGTCCTGGCGTATATAAACTTTCCAGCGTCTTAGTTTGTTTCACAATTATGTAGTAATTCTATTGAATCTGATATTGCTAGACTGTACCTGTTATGAAGAAACACAGCGGATGATAAAAAGCGCAGGTTGTGAAGGAGACGTTCAAGTCCTTGCTGAACACGCAGTTCTCTCGATAGGTGGCGCAGTCAAGCATGACGATCTTCCTCTCCGCGATAGCTAGAATCTGATTGGTGGCGGCATCCACCTTGATTGATCTTACCCAGTCCTCTGCGGTGAAACAGCTCTGCACGTCCTGCCCAGGGATCAGAGGGTCAGAATGACCAATAGGAAACTTCCACGTGTTTACCCCGCCTTGTACCCCAGTGATGATGTCATCTCTGACGTCATTGTACAACATACACATAATTGTTCTGCCAATGAACGCAGTCGACACCTTGTCAAAGTTGGCGCTGAACACCCGCAGACTCAAGTCGCTACAGTAACCAACAAACGCCCAGTGTTTCGGGACGTAAGAAAAGTGAAAGATTCGCAAATCTGTGGAGGTTGATTTAAGTTTTCTTTCAGCTTCATCGTTGTTTCGCCTTTTCTTGTCATTCCATGTGTCGATCCGATGCTTCAATCCCACGCCATGGTGAAACACGAATTGGTTTTGTCCCGTGTTGGCTTTGAACCGAATGACAAATCTTAGTACCTCGGGACACCACAAGTAGTTCTGCAGCTGAAGCCCGTATGGAATGGTCATCGCTCCAAGATCTTTGGACCTGTCATTCAGGATATTCTTCACGGTTTCACAAGCTTCTGACCAACTAGAAATCTTCGAGCAAAGGATATTTTCCATTGCTATTGTACAGTGAAGCAGTTCTTTGCAATATCAAACCAATCTAAACTAACAAATTCACTCGGGAACTGTCGTCAGTTTCTAAACTTGCTGCGTTTCGTTTCAGCTGAGCTTTTGCAGATGATGCAGTCCTGACAGCTCTATATGTTGGCAGGTTTTCGATTTTGTCTCCTTAGTCCATGAATAGTGAAACATTCGTTCAGACAATGTTGGTGATGTCCAAACCAGTTCTAATGCTGCTAAGGTGGCGACAAAATACTCATCCAACAACTCAAACCAAGATTTGCTGAAAATAAACATCAATCTTATATCTCTATTCAAAATTCTCGACCAAAACTTGATAATTATCTTAAAATAACTCGATTACCCAGATTTTCAATCCTTTAAGAGGCGCATCAATCGTTGATTATGTATAAAATCGTTTTCATACTTGTCTGCAAACACAAGTGATCAGTGATAGTGGGTTGCGCGCGCATCAACAATTGTGTGACGTCTGTAACTGTGGAAGTTGGCGCGTGGCATGGTCATTTTCAGGCTCGATTTATTTTCGCAATAAACTGTCACCAATTGTAAAATTCTGCAGAGTTCTGGTCACTTGGTGCGGTGCTCATTGTTTCGGACATTTGTGTTAGCAGAATTTATTTAAATTCTGAATCATATTCGACTTTGTGTAACTTAACCGTTTGAATCAGGTCTTCGACAACAATCCTTGCAGACCGCCCATAAAGCTTTATATAGGGACAGTTTGCCTCAATTTTAAGACTCGAAAAGGTGAGACACACGCGACTTCTTAGATCAAGTAGTACAGTCAACCTGGTGGCTCCGCGTGTTAATAACATTTTTCAAGACACTGCTGCTCGGATCTTCAATACGTTGCTATCAGGGACAAAAACGTGTGTAGACAGCAAATCGTTTTTAAAACAGGCCTTTAATTTTCTGAAATCTTGTTTATCATAACTTGTTTCGGTCTTAATTCCAACGTTTGTATTATAATTAATAATTGTACCTATTATCATTAATTTATTAGTTTTTAGTGTAGGTTAATTTATTGAGTTTTAAGGTAGATAATTTAATTAGCATTATAATAGTTTATTGCACATTATTATCATGAAACTGTTGTTTTTATTCTTAGCGTAGATTAACTTTATTTAGCTTATTCGGATAAAGAGCCATTCTATGGGTATACCGTATTAAAGCCTTTATTATTACTATTACTGTTATTGTCGTTAATATTATTATTATTATTACTATTTTTATTATTATTAATAGTAGTAGTATCAGTAGTATAGTATTAGTAGTAGTAGTAGTAGTAGTAGTAGTAGTATAGTAGTAGTAGTGGTATAGTAGTAGTAGTAGTAGTAGTAGTAGTATAGTAGTAGTAGTAGTAGTAGTAGTAATAGTAGTAGTAGTAGTAGTAGTAGTAGTAGTAGTAGTAGTAGTAGTAGTAGTAGTAGTAGTAGTAGAATTGTTATTATTATTATCATCCTTGGTCTAGGGTTTAATCCGGGGGGGGTACTGAACAGAAATTTTGGTGGGGGTGTGCCGCTGATCCTCCAAAAATCTGACCCTGTTCTAAACTAGATTTAGCTTGGTTTTGATACCCTGTTCTAAACTGGACACCCAAAACATAACCCTGTTTTAAAGAAAATGGAATTACGCGTATTCGATACGTGTCCATATGTCTCTCAAGAATATTTATTGCAACCTGAATTAAACTGTTTACAAGTTTTATGTAGTTGTATACCCTGTTCCCATATTATTTTCCTGATTTATATACCCTGTTCTAAACTCGAAGGCCTGAAAACCATACCCTGGCCAGCGGCACATACCCGTTTAGTCAATGTATGGGAGTAACCCCCCCGGGGGGGTTATAGCGGGGTTTAATGGAACTGAAACAGACTGTAGAACTGGAATTAGGTGCCCTACTGATTTTACATTTTTGCCAGCGACATAGTTGTCTGTGCAATTTCAATACATACATTTACCTTATTTAATGTGGTAAGTAAACTAAGCTATGGGCCACGGGTGTAGCACGGATGCTTGCCACGCGGCAATTGCTTTACAGGCATCCCGCACATAATATTAATAGTAATAAAAACAATAATGGTTCTATTATTACAACATAAATCAATTTTATCATTAAATATTAACCCTATTCAGACTGGAGGGGGTCAAAGTGCCCGCGCCAATTTCAGCTTTTGAGAACTTTTTTGATATTTATGTAATATCATTTAAATTTGGTGACTTTTACTAAAACTTATTAGAAAACAAGATTATGGAGAAATTTTGCGTCAATGGTCTTATTTATTTATTGTTACTATTGTTTAGTTATCTTAAATTTATTCTGAATTTGGCATAATTTAGCTTATTTTTTTGTGTATAATTATTTAACCAATATAATTTACTAACACTAGATACTATCTATATTTATTTAACAAATGTATAAAGCACTTATTTTGTCAGCTGACCCTAAGCCATTTAAACCTCGGGCTTTGGTCTTACTATTGTAAATTACTCGTGCTGTACTTGGAAAAATAAAATAAAGATAAAAAAAAATAACATTTGTTGCCATGGCAACCCCATTTTTGACGTCATGTTTTCTCGATTTTATTTTTTTTTAATGTTTTTCTCCATAAGTTAAAAAAAACATTTTCAAACAAATGTATTTTCTTTGTCTTAAAGTCAATTAGTCGATAACTTCTGTAATTTAATTGATTTCCCACAGGACCTGTGGCGTCATAGGTATTGCCTAATACCATTTTTGAAATCCAAGATGGCGGCCATGTACTTTGCACTATTTTTGACATTTCAAGCCTTTTCCGGTTGATTTGCATTTGAAAACGTTACAAACAGAGATAAAACAGTTTGAGTTACAATAATAACATTAAAGAGAACAAGTTTCAGTAAATCATCAGTGTTGTAATTTATAAGCTGATGTGTAGTTCGAACGATGAACTTTCGCTTATTAAGTGTCGTTTATTTGTCGTTTTTTTTAAAAGACTTAAAAGTCAGAAACCTCTTTAAACTATTTTTCTTTTGATAAGCAAGATTTCGTCAAAATCAAATTTTGGACCGTAAAACACTGGATTTCAACGTTGAAAAACCAAATGTTTCATGGAAATAAATTTGTTTTTTGTTATCGAGTTCAATGTGTTTTATCCGATGTATTTTTTTTATTGTAATTGTTATTAGCTTGTGCTTGCATTGAAAATCTTTTTTTTTCTCGGGTGGAATAGCGCAGTATGGTTCCAATGTTCCTTTCTATTCCTTCCCCACTGCAGTATTTTTTTCTTTCCATGATACATATTTTTGTAACTATCTTTAGTGTTTTTTTAGACTTTTAGTCCATGTTTACATATGCAGTGAAAAAGGATTAAATTAAAAAATGACGTAATTAAGACGTCATATGATGTCATATCAATGATTTAATACAAGATGGAAATTAAGCAAACTTGATGATATCTGTCAATTGTAAAAATATCTCTTCAATAGCTTTAGTCGCACAAAAGTTGAGAGGGGGCTCAAAGAACCCCCCTACCAGTCTGAATAAGGTTAAAATCTGACCATGCTCTGTTCAGATTAACCCCTATCTAACCATGCACTGTCCAGATTAACCCCTATCTGACCATGCACTGTCCAGATTAACCCCTATCTGACCATGTCCTGTCCAGATTAACCCCTATCAGACCATACCCTGTCCAGATTAACCCCCATCTGACCATGTCTTATCAAGATAAACCCCTATCAGACCATACCCTGTCCAGATTAACCCCCATCTGACCATGTCTTATCAAGATAAACCCCTATCGGACTATGCCCTGTCCAGATAACCATTATCTGACCATGTTCTGTCCAGATTAACCCCTATCTGACCATGCCCTGTCCAGATTAACCCCCATCTGACCATACTCTGTCCAGATTAACCCCTATCTGACCATGCACTGTCCAGATTAACCCCTATCTAACCATGCCCTGTCCAGATTAACCCCTATCAGACCATGCCCTGTCCAGATTAACCCCCATTTGACCATGTCTTATCAAGATTAACCCCCATCTGACCATGCCCTATCCGGAGTAACCCCTATCTGACCATGCTGTGTCCAAGTTAACCCCCATTCCTGTTCACATCAGAACCCTTGTCCGGCTATACATATCGCACTGTCTCTTATACATCACCCGGCCCAGTTAACCCTTGACATGTTCAGTCCAAAACAACTAAACACATGACTGTTTGCATTACATTTACTCACTTAATTAATTAATTAATTAATTTATTTATTTACTTGTTTTTATTTATTTTATTTTCATTTTATTTTATTTTATTTTATTTTATTTTATTTATTTATTCATTTATTTATTTATTTTATTATTATTTTTTATTTATTTATTTATTTTTTAAAAGTTTATTTATTTATTTATTTAATTTTTTAAATTAATTAATTAATTTATTTATTTACTTTTTCTTTTTTTCTAAACATCCATGTAGCAACGCCTCGGTCCATATGTGTAAAACTTTACCGAGTATTAAGTAGAATAGAATTACAGTTGTGCTATGTGCACAGTCACTAAACAGCTTGTTAATAGTTTTCAAACCTAACTTCTCAACTAGTGCAATATACTAAGATTTAGTGCAGCAAACAGAGCGACATTCGAAAGAGGATTGTTTGTACCCTGCTGTTTCACGGGTCAAGATACGAAGCCGTGGCCCAGCGTGAAGTCAAACCGGAGAGCCTGCTGCGTTTGAAAATAACCTGGAGCGAGAAGCTGTTTTTGTTATGTTTTTCTGTAACCCCCGAAGAGCACGTATAAAGCGCTATCATAACGTTTCCACCACGGCATTTGAAAAGACGATAGCCAATATTTACCGAGATATTTGTTTGTCGCTTTGCGTCATGGCCGGAAAATTAAAATCATCTTTCATCTCTATTTCTGGCACGCCATGCCGCCATGGCGCATGCGCATCACCAAACGACACAACCAAAAAACGAAGTCGAAACCTGAACTTTGGCTACCTGCGGGCCGAGCAATAAACCGGCTGCTTTGGGAGTCCACCATTATCCCCGTTATACCTACTGGAGACAGTTCCTCTCAGGTTCAGAATAAACAGGGGGCGTTTATTTTTTGTGATTTTTGCAGACTCCTCCTCCCCCGCAGCTTGTTTTCAGGGTCCCACTCGCGTGTTTGTCGAATTTCACGAGGGAAGTTATTAAAGTGTTTTTAAAAAGATTGTTCTAACTTTGTCTTTTTAATACCTTTTGTTCCCATTTCTTAGTTTTGGAAAATGCTTGGAGTCATTGTTTAGTGTTCTGCCCACCCTCCGTTTATCATCCAGCGCTGGCCATGCAGCTAATCTGACCCTGTGGCGTCAATTGCAAAATGTGTATGATTAAGCCTGTTCTTAAAAGTAGTACTTTGGACTAAGAGTCAAATTTAAGGAATTTCTGGTTAGAAGATTAAGTCTTTTAAACACTGAAGAGTGAATCACTAAATGCATAAGTTTTGTTTGTAAAAAATTCCACGCGCCTTGTCTCGCGGGTAGGGCCTGGACATGATACATGGTTTTGCAGACGTCCTCGCCCCTGATTGGCTAATCCCAGGGACTCAGATCAGCTGGATAATATCATTCTGCTTCCCTCCCCGTTCATCCCCCGCCCTCCTCCAATTTATAATTTTTCAAAATGCTTGAAGCTCCTCCCCCATTTAATTTCTGAACCTGAGAGTAAATAGATTCTTTATCCACTTCCGGCGGCAGGATCAAAGTCCAGACTCGGTGTACTTCAGAACTTGTTCAATACAAAAATCAATTTTTAAACAAAGTGTTAGAGCCATAGCATTAGGTGTGAAAAGTACTCCATCTTGCCTAAGTACGAAACGCCAGTTAATCTTTTTGTACACAGTTTTCCTTAATTTTTAGAACCTTCAAAACAGTGAGTTTTCGCGCAAGTTCATTTTGTCGAAGTATTGACACTGACATTTTAAACAACAATCAAACAAAGCAATGAACGAGCTGCGCTGAACGAATTGAGCAAGCCAGCGGAGATATGATTATTAATAAGGGTAAACATTTATTAGTTGACTCCTGTTTATAATAAGCTATTGAAGCCTATTGTTCGGGCGTTTTCTTTTTGTTAATCAACTAGTCGTAAAAAAATGCTCGGATTGTGTTCAACAGCACTGAAAATGTTAATTAAAAGATTTGATAGCGATTTGGGTATTGTGAAAGTCATTTCACTGCTCAAGGCCAAACAAAGGAATTGATCTTATGAAAGTAGAACAAGTATCGTTTTCTATTCGTTTGCCTCCGACCATTTGACCTATTCTTGTAGATTATTGTGACATTTGTCAACAGGACTGGAAATCAGATACGTGTACCATATTTTCAAGTACTTCGTGGTTTGTGTTTCAATGGTAGTTGCTTAACAACGCCAACGTGGTTATTAACAGATCGTAAAACATTTTATTGGATGTACAGATTGTTCATTACAGCGAACTCGATAGACAAGAGCAGATATCACTTCTAAACATGTAGGGCTTCATTGACTTCTTTAAGTGAAGATTCTGGAACACTGAATCGAAGAACATTTCCAGTGCAAGGCATCGGAAACAGAACAATGTATGTTTAGACTTAGCAAGCTGTCCTTATTATTACTGGAGCGAAACCGACCAACTGCTGACTGTTATCCGGGCAGAGCATTGGAGTAACTAGAGAAGAATAACGAGATGTTGATTAGGGAGTAAAGAACAAGCTGGTCTTTAATTGAAAAGGAAACGCAAAATGAACAAGGACGAGGAAACGCGCGCGAGAGCTCCGAGACGCGTTACAAGTGTTAGTTTGGAAATACAAAGAACAAACAGGTTTATGGAAGTGCGACACGAAGAGAATATCAATTACTTAAGGCTTCTTCTTAGTGCTAAACTGAAGCAAAGTGTTCCGAAAAACTTATTCCTTGAGCCAACGCCGTATCGCTGCACGTTATTGGAGAAAAGGGGGCCGTCAAAACGAACGCTCAAAGTCAAACGGACGGCGAAGAAGGATAAATCCGACAAAGTTGCCTTGAAAGAAGACAGTTTTGTCTTGCCAAAACTTTGTTCGAGTCCTCAATCTCTTGTGAGTTTGAGCGCTAGGGCTAAAGACAAAAAGTTGGAAAAACCAATTATTTGGCCTTCGAGCACTGAAGAACACTTTAATTCTGACAGTAAACGTTTAAAATGTCAAATCGGCTCAAAGTCAAAGCAAAGTGCTCAATGTTTTGATAACTATACTTACGCAAGTAATAAGAGAAATTGGGGTTGTGCGGGAACTAAAGCCGTTGAGCTAACCACGGGTAATTTAGAGCCGGTTGTGGAGTACAGAACACTGCCGTTTGTCCCTAGTGCATGTTGCAGTAATGAAATTGAAAAGAAACGAGATTTGCGCACCAACATTTTCACGTCACGCACAAACAAGCGTTCAGTGTTATCATTTGGTAACGATATTCAAAGTTTGTCAACAAGTTACGAAGAGCAGAAGCAGAATGAAGAAATGAGTTTTACTGCCGATAACGGCACAAAAGTTACGACTTGCGATAAAAGACTTTCTATCGAAGTTTTTATGCCCGAAATAACTAATTCCGAATTTCCGCGAATCTGAAAAATCGCCAACCAAAGTTACAAAACCAAAAGCAATACTTGTAAGAGAAATTTTTTCGAAAATTCCCATTTGGTAAAATCGAAGGTAGTAGAAACAAATAAGTTGTAATAAAACTAGAAAGCTTAAAGAAATATTATTTAAGAGACGGAAAATTATGTGATCATTAACACCTTTTAAAACGCTTTTTAACATGCCGTTATCATCTGACGTTTATCTAACTACAAACTTTATAAACCGTTTCCATGTTTCATGAATAGTTTAAAGTCAGTGATGGCGCTTCAGTAAATCAGAAAGACCGACCATGGACCATTGCAGTCAACTATATTAAACAGTCTTCGTAAAATATCTTGGCAAATACTGCAGAAACAATCAGTTCTTTCAGCTTGAACCATACTTTATCTATTATTGCGGTTTCAGTGTATTTTAAAATCAACGAAGGTTGACATGGTATATTTCCCTTGGTGTAAGACGCAAAACAGAGCAGTTCAACTCTGCTGATCAAATACACATTCAGTCTACTCACCCAGAAAAAAAGGGTTTTCGAGATCTTCGTTTTCCGGTGCTATTTTTACAATATCTGAAAGGAGGTACGTACACAGCTATTTCAAAAAAGTTTGGCTTAGTCAACAGTCGAAACTGGAACTGAAAGAAACTTTTGATACAACCATAATAAGTCGTAACGCCCTAATGAAAGTTGTTTTTGAGTGGCCGTGGTACTATGATGAACCCGAAGGCTATATCATGCAAAATTCGTGCTGCTTGAACACCGTAGTTCCTTTCGGTTCCAGTGTCGACTATTGACTATGACAACCTTTGAAGCAGCTGTTTCTACTCCTAGAGCTCAATTGGTCGGTGGAAATTAATTCTGACTGAATACATGCAAGCAGCAAAAACTAAAACTCCTGTTTATGAACCTGAACAAAACTTTGAGATATTCTGCAAATTTATTTCTTTTAAAATTGAGGCAAACTTATTTAAAGAAACATAACTATAGAAAAGCCAAAGCCAGATAGTACTTTTAAAAAGTTCTTATTTATTATTGACAAATGATGCGCTCTGTTTTAGTCCGCCGCCCAGCCAATCAGCATTCATTTGATACTTTTATACTTGACCGGCGATATTATCTACCAGGCAACTCGCGACAACACGGCCAAATAAATTTTAAAAAAAAACAAAAGAAAACAAACTTCATCGTTTCTATTTACAGCTACAGTGAATAACCAATCAAACCGGTCGGGATATCAGTCTATTGTACATTTGTAATCTTACAATAAACCCGACAAATTTATACAAGTTCGAAAATATTCTGTTTGTGTGATGTTCTCTCCTTCATTAAGGTCAGCTAATCTTCTGGCTCCTCTACTTTGTATCCTTCCTCTTGAATGACGGGTTTGTTGGGGTTGTTAGAAACCAGCCAGTCAGCGAGCCACAGCTGAAAAGGAAAACACGAACTTGTTCAGTGGGGAGACATCCAGAATTCTCAGGGCCGTAGCCAACAACTTATCTGGGTGTGGCCAGCCAGTGCTGACGGTGCGACGTTCCATCTAAATTGTCTGAATTTGCTTTTCCAGCGTTTTTTATAGAATGGTTGGTGCTAACACAAATTTACCGATTGAAAATAACATAAAACAACGAGGATTTTTTTTAGAAATTCATGAGCCGCAGAAGATGTGAGGTGAAACAGTCTTTTTTTCATAAAGTACCAGCTTTTTTATAAAAAAAGTTCTAGTTTCTGACTTAAAAGGGGAACACTCCGAGTGGGGAAGATGTGGATTTGCGGCAAGGTTTGCTCCCAAGAATTCAAGACGCAGTCTCACTCACACCTCTCCAAAAAAAATCTAATATATTGAAGGCCACAATCGTTGAGAAAGCGTAAGACACTCTACCGTGTGCAATTTCACTCTTTTAAACTAAAAGAAGCAAAACTTTACGCAACTGATGCACGAAACGGTGTGATTTTTTCACAGCTTTCTCCACGTGAAGTGTGAATGTTAAGTAACTGAATAACGGTGAACTTGTAGCTACTGTACAACTTACTTTTATACTTATAGGCATCAATTTCTGCCCACCCTCTCCTTAACAGCTTTAACTGCAGACTGCATTACCTAAACATGTGCATGTGGTTCTGCAATATCGACCTGGGCCCCGTTGTACAAAGATTGAACAATTTTATCCTGCAGATAAATCCCTATCCAACAGATAAAAATAGTGCGTTCTTAATTTTGATTGAACAACAAGCAAGTTTTATCCACTAGATAGGGATTTATCCGCTGGATAAAGTTATCTAGCCTTTTTACAACCGGGGCCAGATCACAGGAGCAAGGCGGGTGATAGAAATTGTTACTCTTGTTTGACCCTTTGTAAATCACTGTACATTCACTCTTGTACCCAGTCCGTATGAGCTCAGCATGCTAGAACCAAACCCAGACACACCTGCCTGGCCACTGTACATCCTTCACCTGCTGCACCGTCCGTGGACTGGGACATTTGGGGCGGACTTTTAGAAGAGTGATGGGGAGAGTGCAGTGGCGGATCCAAGGGGGGGGGGCATGGGGGGCCCGTGCCCCCCTTTCAGATGGACAAAAAAATTAATATCAGTGCCGAATTATTATTTTTTGAATAAAAACTAACTCTCGATGTCAGAAAGGTTCTAAAAATA
>JAOBRG010017460.1:0-23452 GCA_027574985.1 Umimayanthus nakama | reverse complement strand
TGTTGGATATGAGCTTATGATAGCCGACTCGGTGCTTCACACCTCGTCCGCTATCTAAAAGCTCATATCCAACGCGCCTTCGTGGAATAATTGTTAATTATAGCAAACATAAAACTATGCGGTGAAGGGTATGTTTGAATGGGGTCTTTCGTCTAATTAAGTTTGCACGTCCAAGCTTTTACTCTTGTTTATGATTTGAGTGCTCATGAAAACGTTTTGCATTTTAGATTTCTCAACACTTAAAAACAAAGTAAAAGAGTCGTCCTGTTCACTTAATCTTTTCAGATGTTGCTAAAGCAAATTTATAGTTGTGTTCAAATAGAAATAACATCCATGACCTACCATTAGCGCCAGGCCCCCATTTGGTGTCACTCTTTTCGGCAGAATTTAAAGGAGTGAGACTGAGACGTTTACTGCTCACTGGGCTCTCAAGGGGACTTCCGCGTGGACTCGCGCGTGGGCTCGCACGTGGACTTGCGCGTGGACTACCGTGCGGACTGCCTCGAGAAGCTGCTGCTCCAGCAATGAGTGCACCTGCAGTCACCCCGCCAGCGGTAGCACCATTAGGAATTTCAGAGCCAGAGTTCTTGTTCGGTTTGGTCAAACTAGCATAAGCCGAGGGTTTGTTTATCTCTGCGTAAGCTTGGTCTTGGCTGTCGGGTCGTTTGGAATCGTGTTCTTCGGATCCTCCTCCTCCCTGGTAAGGTTAAGATTCCATTCCCCATAAAGCGTTGAACATGTTTACAGCATTTCAGAACACAAACGTCTCACTGAACACGCGAAAACAATGAATGGAGATAAGGGTGTTCCATTCAGTCGTCTCGCGTAAGTACCGTTTTCATTTTAGCTAAACGAGCCTTAAGTTTACTAACCACAAGTCAAGGAATTGATAAAAACAAAGGGTATGATTAACATCGGGGATGCATGACAACTAATCAGTTAGGGTTATAGTTAAGATTAAGTTTAGGGTTAAGGTTAGTGCCGCAGCTTAAATTAGGGTTAAGATTAGGTATAAAGTTAAGACGGCGGATAAAATTAGGGTTATGATTAGGTTTAGGGTAAAGGAAAGGTTACCAGATGTTAGAGTTGGGACAAATCTTAGGTTTAGAGTCAAAGTTAAGGTGACGGCCATTGTTAGGGATGTGCTTAAGATTAGGTTCAGAGTTAATGAGTGTCAGTTAATGTTGGGAATACGAATAGATTTAGGGTTAGGATTAAGGTGACAGCTAATGTTTGGGTTAGGTTAAGATCAGGTTTAGGGTTAATGTTGTAACTAATGTCATGTTAGGGCAAATCGTGCTAATGCTAGGGCGTTAAGGACACCATTAAATGTCAGTCTTAAGTTTGTGTTTAATCAAACTATAGTAAGTGTTCTTGCCACGTGAAAGATGTATCCAGGTCCATCAAGAATTTTAATACGAGTTTCAAGTTGCTTTTGAGTTGTCAGTTATTGAAATCTAAGACCTTTCCTCTAAAGGCACTTGACTTAAATTATTTGAAATTGTCTAGTCAAATAAATCATGGTTGAGCTTTAAAACGAGAAAGGAGTGGTTTGTTTGACTAGACAATTTCATATTTTTAAGGCCAGTGATTTGTTAAATTAAGTAATTGCTCCTTTAAAATGCTGTCGGTTTAACTTTTAGAGCGAGAAAGTCACTGGAGTAAAGGAAACACGAACATAAGTTTTGCAGTGTTGTTTACAAAGACCAAATCGTAACTTCAGGTCTTACTTATATAGACGGCAAAAATTTTATTCAATGACTTTCAAAGAACTTCCTAAAAGTTCCGCATACGAACTCTAAGGGTTAATACACGTTTAGTCTGAACATGTTCTTATTGCACGTAGATGGTTATGGTCGCTCATTAAAGACGGTCTGTAGTTGATTACTTTTCTCAGACTTACATACGCACAATTTGATAATTCAAACAGTAATGAGAACTTCGGTAACTACCTGGTTAGTTTTGCTTGCATCGTCGTCGTTTTCCATCCCTTGGTTAATTTTGCCATCTTCGTCATCCTTTCCACGCTTGTTTCCTTTGTCAACTTCTTTCCCATTTTCATGCCTTCTCATTTTCCTGCTATCTTTCTTTTTCTCCTTTCCTTTTCCCTTGCGACCTCGTCGTCCGCCATCCGCTCCTCGTCCCCTCCCCCCATCTCGGTAACCTCCCCCACCCCCACTCCCTCCACAACAGCCGTCATCATACACATCTGTATAATCATCATCTTCGTCGTCATCCAATCCACGCCTCTTCCCGCGACGCCCTGCGGCTGCGCCGTGTCCATCAATATTGCCATTCCGCTCTCCTTTTCCACGTTTCCCTTTCCGTTTCAACTCAACCTCACCATCGCTGTCTGCTGACTTTCCTCTGCGCTTTTTCCTATTCCTGATGCAAGGACAAAATATTTTCAGTCACCCACCAAACCAAAGAATACAACTACTATCTTGTTAAAACGAAAACATTTTCACGAAGTGAATCAAAGATAAAACGCAGAAAGTGGACGAAACGCCGTAAAAAGGAAGACACACTGTTTTTTAATGTAAGAACGTTTAGTTTGGGAGACTGAAGCTGGATGTTCGCAATCATTTTGAAAATTTTAGCCTCGAATGTTCTTCTTATGTTCCTATTTTTCAGGACTTATTAGCCATATAGACAATTGTTATTCTCAGGGAACAGTACAGTAACTTAATGTTTTCTTAAAAACTGAATTGTCACTCGCTGCTATGTTTATCTAAATGCACAATAACCATCTTTTTTTCAACAAGTTTTCTCCACTAAATACAAAGTGTAATATAAATATAACAAGTAACAACCGAGTAACATACATGATAACTATTGTCTAATTACCTGGCCTTGTCACTGGTTGTCCCATCCCCGTTCATTACCACAACCAGCTCTCCATCGCTCTTCCCGTAGTACTTTCTTCGTCTCTTTCGTCTCCTTCCACAACAGCATAACTGGGAATACAAACGTACAGTTTCGAAAATAACGACTTTGCAAGTCATAGAACCCAAGTAATAGTCAACAGGTGTATTCCTAGTCTCTTATGGGTATCGACGGACTCATTAAATGTTGCAATGATCGATAACGACAACAACAGAAGTCGACGGACTCATTAAATGTTGCAATGATCAATAACGACAACAACAGAAGCAACAATAGTAATAACACAAGAAATAATGCTAATAACAATAACAGATGTAAAAGAAACAAAAGAAACAATAAAATAACGAGAATAATAATGATGATAATGTTGTTGACGTGGAGGAGGAGGAGGAGAAGGAGAAGGAAAAAGAGAAGAACGAAGAGGAGGAGGAAATCTAGAAGGACGAAGACGAAGACGAAGAGGAGGAAAAGGAAAAGGAGGAGGAGGAGGAGGAAGAGAAAGAAGAGGAGGAGAATGAGGAGAAGGAGGAGGAAGAGGAGGAGGAGGAGGGGAAAGAAATGGAGGAGGAGGAAGAGGAGGACGAGGAATAGGAGGAGGAGGAGGAGGAGGAGAAGGGGAAGGCAGTGGATAAGGAGGAGAAGGAAGAATAGAAATAGGAGGCGGAAGAGGAGAAGTAGGAGGAGGAGTAGAAGGAGGAGGAGCAGAAGGAAGAGGAGAAAGAAGAGGAGAAGAAGGAGTAGGAGAGGGAGAAGAAGGAGGAGGCGGAAAAGGAGAAGGAGAAGGAGAAGAAAGAGAAGGAGAAGGAGGAGAAGAAGAAGAAGGAGATATAGGAGGAGAAGGAGGAGGACAAGAAGGAGGACAAGAAGGAGAAGAATAAGAACGAGGAGGAGAGGGAGGAGGAGAAGAAGAAGAAGAAGGAGAAAGAGGAGGAGGAGTAGAAGGAGAAGAAAGGGGAGGAGTAAGAGAAGGAGGAGGAGAAGGAGAAGGAGAAGGAGGAGGAGGAGGAGGAGAAGGAGGAGGAGCAGGAGGAGAAAAATGCAGATCTTGATAATGATATTGGTGCGCTTGCATTTCAGGTAGCCGCACTGGATTGGTGAGATCGCCTGTCACCTTTAGTCAAAAGCAGTTCGAGCTTAGGTTTTAAAAAAATAGTTTAAACTTTTCTTTTTCAAAAATCGCCCTGTTAACATGGGTCGGTCTGTACTGGCAATTTGGAACAGCTCGGTTTTCCAAGGTTTCATAGCTCTATTGTATTTTGCCGTTCCGTTTACATGTAAGCCGGGACAACTTTTTGTTTGTTTTGTACATTTAAAAGCTTTTATCCGAGATATGCCAGCTTGCGGAGATAATCTTATACTTTGACACACGTATACACATGCGCTGTCAAGTGCCACTCACAAAGACGGTCCTAAAGTTTTAGATTTTTATACTAAGCCTAGAAGAAACGGAAAAAGGTTAAGAAACAGAGGAGCATCGTTTGTTTGAGATATCAGATACAAAGCGAGAAGGAATGTTATGGAATTAGATGTTTTAGCATTTTTGCCAAACACAAAGGGGCAAAAGAAGGTCTCGTTGAAGCCCCTGCTACTCTCATAACGGTTGGGAACTAAAGCGAACCACTTGGTTTCCAATTAGTTCAAAATCTACTAGTGATAATTTCTATGGCTTTGACTTTACCAAGGGAACAGGTATAGTGCTGTTCTGGCGGCTATCCTTTATTGTTGAAATTTATAGTTTTATATGTTTTCTGAAACGCTGTTTTAAATTATGCGTTACAATACATTGTAATACTTACGCAGCAACAGGCCAACAGCAGAAGGAGCGCACCCAGAATCGCCCCAGCAATGATGAGTATCAGCGTTACATTGTCCAGCGGTTTGACCTCTTTAGGTGCGGCACACCCCGCAAGCTCTACACTTATTACCTGCAACGCCAGCATTGTTGATCTTTAGTGTATTTGGCAAGTGTTTGAACTTATCTTTTTGTCCATACAACAGGGTACTACTAACGATTAACGAACACTTAAAAGAAGTGTATTAAACTGAAAACATTTGTTCTGTTCTGTTCTGTCTATCCAGCCGTCCTTCCATCCATCCATCCATCCTCCCATCCATCCATCCATCCATCAATCAATCAATCCATCCATCCATCCACCCATTCATCCATCTATCTGTCTGTCCTGTCTCGGTCTGTCTGTCAACCTGCCCACCTGTTTACCAATTGTCTGTCTGTTTGCCTGTAAGTCTGTCTGTCTGTCTGTAACTCTGCCTTTTTGCATTCCTGTTTGCCTGTCTGTCTGTGACTGTTTATCGGTCCTTGTATCATATTGTATGGATTATTTTCCGTCTGATTATCGTTTTCTATCTTTGCTCTTTGGTGTTTATCAAAACAAACGCGCTACCTTCTATCGCTAGGGTAAGTATGCCCTAATCTAAACAGAACGGTCGACCTGCTGCACAAACCTTGCCCGAGATGGGTGATCCAAGCGCTCTGGTGTTGTCGTTTTCCAGTAGACTCATCAAAACCTTCATAGCCTTCATGGTCAGACACTTATCGGGATTTTGCTGACTCTTATCCGCGGCGTACCACCAGAGGTCCACCGGCCTTTCGTCTTGTTTCCTCGAATCAGCACAGCTCTTGTCGCGGTTGATAAACTTGATGCGGCTCGGGGAAACTGTTTTCCCATCCTTATCAAACAGGTTAGCGGCAATCTTTTCTTTTAGTGAGTTCTGTGTTGCACAGAATTCCTTCCACGTCATCTCAAACTTCAGTCGTACAAACAGCTGCGATGAGAGCAAAGGTGAATTTTACATGGTTCCCTCTCCATAATTCCACGAACCCTGCATATATCGAACCGATCCCTAACTCGAACTAAGACCAGTTGCCAGTTATTTCTCACCGATTTACTCTCCTTGTAAACACTTTTGCCGGTCAATCCTCGATAACTCGAACTTCGATACGTCGAACCTTTTGCTAACTAGAGTTAAATTCGTTCTCGCTTCAAGTTATTTTCTTACTAATTTACTCCCGAAAGCTTGAACTCTTGTTAAATCGAATTTTCTACATTTCCTTTAAACTTTTGAGTTCAAATGTACAGCTCACTCCCGGTAACTCGAACTTTGGTATGCTGACCCTCTTGCTAACTGGAGTTAAATTCATTCTCGCTTCAAAGCAATTTTCTGATTAATTTACTTCCGATAACTTAAACTCTCGTTAACTCGAATCTAGTTACATTTCCCGTTAAGGTTCGAGTTATCCGGAGTCAGTTGTACAGTTCATGCCCGATAACTCCAAGCTCGATTTCTCGTAATCTTGAGCCTCTCCCCATTCCAACAATAAAACCTTTTTTTTCCACATTATAGTTCCACATTTGTAACTTTTTTGTAACTTACATTTGTAAGTTTAACACATACTATACAGCTATTTCAAAAAAGGTTGTCATAGTCAATAGTCCGATACTGGAACCGAAAAGGACTGTGGGATTAAAGCAGCACAAATAATCTGTTACTGTTAGCATCGACTTTTCAAAATATAGAATGCAGGTTCATCATATAATGACACAGCAATGCAGTAACAACCTTCGCTAGTGCATTATCACTCGTTAAGACTGTACTAATAGTTCCTTTCGGTTCCAGTATCGACTGTTGACTATGACAACCTTTTTTGAAATAGCTGTATACAAATGGATTCATTTTTGCGTAGATGGAAAAAATCAAAGCTAAAATACAATGGAGGGTTTAAAAATACCTAGTGTCTATGATAGCCATAGGTTTTGTAGTTAGACACTAGTCATGTTTTGTTAGGGATCTTTTTTATAGACATGTGAAAAAGACTTTCTCTTAGAAGGTGTCAGGAAACGGCAAACAACAAACCTTGGGTGTCTTTAGCGGACCATCGGATCCCTGCGTTGTTGGTTTATTCGTGGATGGCTGAGTGGGGGGATGGGTGTTGGTGGTTGGGCGGGGGGTGCAGCGAACCGTAACCTCGGGGGTGGGGTCGGGTGTGGTTGGTGTAAGGAGCGTCGCGGTGATACTAGGGTAGTTGGTGTTGGATTCACAATAGAGTGGAGAAAATGATCTCTGAGGATTGTCATCAACGGTGAGTTTCAAGGCAACAGTTGCGTTCGCTTTCAACAAATTTGCGTTACAAGTTGCATCAGACAGTTTTAGTATTTTGCTATCTTTTGAGTTGTCTTGCAACGAATCCGCTATGCGACGACTAGCGTAGTGTGTCACTTGATAATTAATATCAGTGCAAACTTGCTCAGTAATATAACCAATTTCGAAGTCCTTTGACTGTATCGCCGGGTACTTGATGTACGGATTAACTGAAGTCGTGACATTTTGGTTACCAAGGCGACCTGTCTTAACCTGCTCGAGAAGTGGAGATAAAGTGTTCTTAGGATATAAAGACACACTGCCATCAAACACCGTCGTCACGCGAGCGTCCACCCCCATGACATTCACATACAGCGTGACAAGTTGTGAGGTCTTATTGAGAAGGTTTGATATACTTGTCCTTAGAGCGTCACTATCTGCCGCTGAAGCGTTTTTTAGAGTAATTGGGATCCCAAAGGCTTTACCCAGAAGCACTAGCGGGTTAACTTTCAACGAGCCAATGGTTCCACTTGCCATCTCTGCTTCCAGTTCCTCTTTCAATTTCGGGTTTAGATCAGTTGTAACAACATTAATATCAGCAATCACGCTGCCTTTCCTGAACCGCTCTACAACAACACTCACAGCTGTAATACTCATGTTGGACAGTGTTTCATTAACAGCTTTAGAAACTTCGGCGCTCAGCTCTTTAAACTTTTTACTGTTCTTATTAGAAAGACTGTCGCTCCATTGCTTGTTCACCAACTCGATGGCAAATTTTGTATCGCTAGTCGGTCGTGGCTGCGTGGTGGGAAAAGTAACATTCGGCGAGGCGTGCAAACCAATGGTTGACGCGCTGGGAGTTATTGTTTGGATGGGTGTAGCCATAACTGACGAATTCGAAATCATCGCAGCGTAAAAAGAGGGCGTCGTAGACAGTGGAGCTGTAGCTACAATCAGTAAATAGATTTACTGCGGAACCACATATTATAACTGCTAATTTCAGAGACCCCCCCCCCCCCCCACCTCCACACCTTCCCCCCTCAACTAAGCCCCATTCTCTAAAAAGCCAGAGTCTTTAGCCAACTAAAGTGGTAATACTTCCCCTCTCTATAAATTCCCTGCCACTCATGGGAGGTCATGGGTTCATGCAAATCCCGTGAGGGCTGAAGTTGCATTTTCAGGTAAAGATTTGGAAACACAGACCATTTTTGCCCATGCAAAATTTTGCTAGAACAATTCCCTCGTGAGGGCAAAATGCAATGTTTGTGTTGAGTAAGTGAGCCCTAATTCCATTGACTAACAACTTTTTGCCCCCAAAATAGTTTGGATCTAGCAAAAACTTGCATTAGGTAAATGGTGTATTGATTTATACAACCTGAAACCGACGCTTAATTGTCCCGGATGGGATCTGTTTAGAGAGTGTTGCAGTTAGTACATTTCTTGTGTTTTACCACCAAAATAAAAGAATAAAGCCTGTGGCTAGGTTTACACGCACTCATCGTGCAGCACAAAAACCCAACAGTAATTAAACGTTTAATTAAATCGTCAAGATATTAAGACTTTGTATTAGTAGAGAGTTACGGTTTTTGAACGTTCTGGGATAAGGAAGCTATCAAACGAGCGTTAATCGTCCCTTAATCTTTTCACTCTTACTGAAGTGTGTTAGTTGATGTACTGAAAAAGTTTCTTTCACTGTCTTCGTAAATTTTCATAAAAAGTAGCTGGAAGAATTTTGCACTAGGCATCTTAGATATAATGATTTTGAAGTGGATGATCAGTTAATATACTCTCGCAAGCAACAAATTTAGCTTTGTATTGACAAAAAGTGAGCTACTAGGAAAAGATAAATGTTCGTAAACTTGGTGAAAGTGATACGTTTAAGTGTTGTATACACACAATCGCTAGTAACGTATTTTCTCAATTAGACAAAAATTGCGTTTGTTTAAAGCTAGGCCTTATCGACCCGGCGTTTAAACGGAGTAGGGGAGGCGTTTACTTACAGGGTGAAAATTTCTTCCATTTTTCAGATTGATTGTTTAATAGTTGTTCAAACCACAAAGAGTGTAAAAATAGGGTATTACTATAGCGTGTTACATAAAGTAATCGATCGTTGACAAATAAAGCAAAGCATAAACAAAGGCATAAACTATAACAATAACAAGTTTTTATCTTAACTTTGAACGCCAGTAAAAAAATAACACTAACACTTCCTAGTATGAGTTCGAATAGCTGAAACGCCGCACCCCAAACAAACGTTGGGACCCCGAGTTAACGGCCACTCAGCCTTGTCGATCCAGCGTTTAAACGGGTAAGGCGACTAATTTGGGAATACAGTCACCCAGAAAGCCATGCAAAGCGCACGTATATTCCACCAGTTATCAGGATAGGTCTTTGCTTAGGATAAAATCAAGTGTCGAATCAATTAAGTACAATCAGTTAATTTCGCCTCATGTAACTTGGGTGAAACCAAGGATTAAGTTCTAGTAGTCCACATGGGAATTTCTACAGTGCAGCGAATTCGTTTCAAACATCGAACTTAAATGTACTTAATTGAAATAATCAAATTCTGTGAAGAGGTTCGGTAACTGAAAAGTTCAACATGTTAACTGGTCCTCGGGTTTGAAACTTCATTGTATAATCCGCTTTTTCTTAGCGCCCGTATTTCAGGTCTTTCGATATCTCGCTCTGCTGTGTCCATTAAGATTTTCCGCCTGACCTACAGATTGTTGAGAATTTCTAAACTCGCACACATCTGTAAGTTGTATTTTGTATCTCAGTAAAAGTCAAGCTAACAGACTGAGTGGTTGTTAGAACTATTATAAGTTAGGGTTATAAGGAATAAACATCTGATCACAACAATTGTTGTGAAGTTCTGCTTGACAGTGTCGTCACTGAGGATATAGAAGAGAAACTACCAAAGTAAGCTTTCAAAACATTTTCTAATGACCCTGATTGAAACGTTAAGGCATGAAAGTACAAGGAAAATATATTTTACGATTCCCTGCTAAGGATTATCCATTATTTGACAGGAAACAGGTTTAAAACAAGTGACGGTTGAGTGTTTCGAATCAAAATTTATCATATCAATCGTGGAAGCATACATTAAAAGACAAACTTTTGTTTTGCGATGAGGGTTTAATAGTGCAAAGTTTCATTAAAGCATAAACAAAATTAATTCTCCGCCATCTGACACCGTGTTAACACTGTGAACAAATGTTAAATTGTTGACGCGCAAACAACACGAATTCCTGCACAACCTTAAAATAAAACCCCTTATTTCCATCCAACGCTCTCTGTCTTTCTCAATGTTTTCTATAACTGTTTATACTGCAAGTTTGCCCGAATTCAAACTATCACACATCATTTCCCAACTTTTCACTTTCGTTTGTCAAAAACCGAAGTTTTCTAAAAATATAAAAATTCAAAACGGAAAAAATACTATACTGTTTCTGTTTGCAAGAATTAGTGGCCAACAACGTGATTTGAGTCAAGAAAAACATCCATGTTCGATTTTCAGCTACATGTCATGTAGGTAGAAACATGTTCTAAGATATCTTAAAATATTGTAATACATGAAACCTGGTTATTACTTGTTTGTTGTGGTAGTAACACTGACACACACCCAAGTTTGCCGAGAGCATTGAGCCGTATTACGGATAGCTTGTACGGAATAATCGAATCATGTAGACACGTGGTGGTTTAAGCTTAACTGCACTATTTTTTTCAATATCCATTCGATTTTTTTTTGTACAGACCGGCTTCAATAACCTTTGATATTTTTGAGAACAAAAAAAAAGTCGAAAAATGCTAAAGCAGAGTTTGAACCCTTTCAAACTTTCGAATGTCGAAGCAATTACTGAAATCGGTAGGGCCTCGGCCTCATTAAAAATTTGCGCCGCTTCGTTACAAAAATTTAAAAACAACACACGAGGGCGTCTTCGTGCGACGCAGGCCGTGATATGGAACATCGCACTACGTCTCTCGATACCATTTTAAAAGTTGCTGACCGCCACAAAACAGCGACAATTTTGCTCTACTAAGGTAGATCTACGATGAATTCATTTTGTTCCATTCCTTTATGATTCTTTAGTTAGTTATATTTTGTGGATACCAGCAAAGTCCGTAAAGAGGTCTCTATTTTAATTGTTCCCATTTTATTCCACTTCAAATATAGGCCAAATGGCAATGTTTGACAAAATTTGAACTTTTTAACAGGAAGAAACAACGAAACTACTGAATTAGAGCGCGAGACGACAATTTCACTTTCAGCTCATATTTGCTTTCACCCCTTACTGTTAAGGAATTAAAAAGAGTGTTAAAACATTTTGATGCGGGATCAAACAAGCTCACAACTGTCGGCAATTGGTATTACGTCTTGTGGCAGTACAATAAATCCGAGCAACATTTAATTTCCCATCAAACATATCTTCTTGTCAGTTTAATTAACATTAATATTAATCAGAACCATTTAAATGTTTACACTCCTGCTTGCCTCTGTAGGAATTCGCTGAATTTTTTGTTTTGGTTTAAAACGGAAAGCGTAATATCTAAGCAATTTTTCCTTGTTTCTTTCTATTTTACTTTTGCAGACTACAAAATGTACTTACTGTTTGTCCCACAGTCGCACTGTGGTAAGAGCGGCATCAACACAGACAGTGTTACGAGGAGGAGACGAGCAAAATAGCTCCGTTGTCGACCTAAGGCACTCATCTTGATAGTCGTCTCTGTGTTGCTCTTGAACTCCACTGATTGTGGCAAAGCTCTTGAACAAAAACGACTTTTACACAAATCTGTATTTCCCAAGATTTATCTTGTTTTCTAGCAGCCGCGCGTTGCTGTATCGTAAAAAACGCAAGTGCTCTTTAGAAGGGGTACAAAATTTTCAATAACTGGCTCTATCAAGAATGATGGGGCGAGGACGGAGATCATGTAAATTGAAAGATGATAAAAGTATCGTATCCTTGTAAAAGATATTTACAACCCTAAAACGCTCAGGTCAGTTCCCACCTGTTAGTTTGAGTCTCAAGAGTTTCTGATCAGTTTATCTGAACGGTTGCTACCGCAAACACATCGCCATCGTCCCCCGCAGTATCACTGTCCACAAGTTGCTTCCTTACAGCAGACCTACTCCCCAAGTTTACTCAGCCACAATACGTAATTGAATTTTTAACTTCTGAGTTGCAGAAGTTGAGACATCCTTGTTGTCTATCAAATCCTTTGTTCTACCAGACAAGATGGATTAACTTGATTGAGTCTTGAAATACGAGCTACTGACAAGAATGTAAAGAGAAAACAACTACTTTCCAAAAGAAGTGCTATCATACTTCACGTTTCAGCCACAAAGATTTTAAAAGTACCCTTATGAAACACAAAAGACTTGTCATATGCTGGTAACCATTACAAAAAAGAAACAAGCTGGTTAGTCTACACTTATCTGCCATAAAACTTTTTAAAAGGAAGCTGAGAAAGGTGGTCAGGTTGAATACCGCAAGTAAACAGTACAATTTTGACTGCAAACAGTTTCAGTCATAAAAACTCATTATGGATGTGTTGTTATTTTATCAAAGTGGCGGGGCAGTGTGTACGTGGTCTTTTCAAAGACGTTGATAGCACATTGTCAGGGAAAGCTCAAACCTTCGCAACTTATCTATTTAAAGTATTTGTAAAACAAGCCTGGGCGGGTTGACAGCCCTATAATGCCTCTAATCGCCCTGCCGAATAGAGCCCACAAGATCCGGCGACATGATACATCTTCGATCCCTTGTCTTTGTTCAGATTTTCAGAGGACAAACAAATGCGATGTCATGCATACCACCTGGGCCGGCTATAAGAAGAGTGGAATAAATCCTTATCCAGTGGAAAAAATTCGCTCGTTCTCAAGTCCAATTAAAATTTTAAATGAACGCGCCAGTTTCATCCGCTAGGTGAGGATTTTTCCGCTTGATAACGCAACTGATTCACTCTTCATTCAACCGGGCCAAGCTTGATTTGCCTGTTTGTGAGTGAGGAGGTTTAAAGGAGTTTTGAAAAAGGATTGGGATACATTAAATTCAATAAATTTCGGACGGATTTTATTTCGGACCAAGAAAGTGTCCGAAAATAAATCCGTTCAAACTTTTTGGCGTCCGAAATTTTTGTCGTCCGAAAATTTTTCCGGCCTAAGTTTTAAAAAAATATATCTTTAAAAGAAAATCACTAGCATATCTAATCCGCCGATATTTTTTCAAGATTACTCTATGTTTGTTACTGCTACCTCGTGTAATACTATTTTAAAAAAGTTTTATTTAGTTAAAGTAATTTACAAAGTTTCCCTTCAGCTTCGTCTTCACTATCACCATCAATCACAATTGCTATTTCTTGGCTGTCGTCATCAGCTTCCTCGTCGGCCTCTACAAGCGATGTGCTAGTATCATCTACAGCCTGAAGTGAATCATCTAGTTCAGTACTGTCATAGTTCTGCTGAATAAGATCCCTCATGCGGCAGAGAATTTCCCGCTTGGAATCATCAATTTTAAAAACTGCCTCCAGAACAATCTCCAAACCACCTTTTGCGATTGGCGAGCATCTGTACTTTTCAGCTTGAACAATAGCCTCATGATCAATGCTTCCCCCATAAGCAAATCGAGAAATTTCCTGTGAAACATGCCCAACAACATCAGCAACAAGTTTTGCTTTGCTCTTCAGCATCCATGCTACCGCATAATTACCAACAAGCAGTGCCTCAGCGTTTGTTTCTTATTTTGCATAGAGTTTCTGACCTCTCCATAAACATGGTATCCACGGCAGACAACTAAACACTTAAACACGGCGCCGTCAGCTTTAAAAATCCATAAAAATGTACTGGACTGTAAGAAGTTGATGATTTAACAAAACGGAAAACCTGATTTGCTTGAACTCGCGACTGACGAAACCTGCCGTACAAACGTTGTGTTTCAAGTTAACAGCATATTTTGTGCTCACTCTTGACAAACTTCTGTATTTTCAGGTTTAAAGTAAAATTATGTGTACTGCTAAAGGGTCAGAAGTTTGTCCTAAATGCACAAAAGAGCGTCCGAAATTAAGACGTCCGAAAATAAATCGTCCGAAAATTTAGCGTCCGAAATTTACTGAATTTTATGTATGCTTCATGTGACTTTGCGGAGACTTAACTGGCAAGTTTTTCTGTTTGGGTGCACCTTCGACAGGGCCCGCGGAGGGCGATTTTTTTTCTACGCCCACTTAAAGATGGCGGACGCTTACTAGTGCGATATTCTTGGTTTGCACATGACGTCACAGCCGCCATGTTTGTGTACAATAATAATAGAGCTGTACTAACATTCTTTTGTTGTGTCCACCAACATGGCCGCCGTACCCTTTGTCATTTGAATCCCTGGAGATTGAGTGCAAACCAAGAATTGCTCAAACTGAGAGTCGTACTTAGAAAAATTTCAAGAAAAAAGTTAAAAATACCGAAGAAAGGTGGGCATGACAAGTCTTGAACGTAGGACCTCATATACAGGAGTCACTATTCACTACCACTACACTAACTCATCATTTCGCTGCCAAATTTTCACATTTTTTGTATGACTATCTCAAGTTCTTACAAAAGTAATTCTGACCCTAACTAACCATAGATAACCATTAACAACCATCAATAGCCCTATGATATGAATTTACGAATAAACAATTAGCCATGACAGTCCGCCATCTTGAAGTGGGCGTAAAAAATAAATTCGCCCGCGGAGGGGAAGGGTCTGGGGTCTAAGGGTCGAAATATATGTTCAAAATGTCTTGGCTAGTTAGCGTTTATTTCTTCTTCTTTACAACCGTCTGATATCATTATTAAAATTTTTGTCTGAACATAATTTAAAATTGGGGCCAGAAAACTGATTTTCAGCAAGATTGCCATTAAAATACTGAATTGACCACTCAACCTTGTAGGTGGGGCAGGAAAGATGATTTGATTGTAGCCACGGTCCCAACTTGCCTATTTTTGGCGGCGAACCCAGGGATTTTGGGAAATTTGGTCAGAAAATTTTTTTTGATCACAAAAGTTATTGGGGTAAAAATTGAGGAAGTTTTTAGAACTCAGGGCGTCTCTCGAATATTATGTTTTTCAGTTACAAAGAAAGGCGGCTGCAAACTGAGAGAACCAGAAACATTTTTGGCCAAGTAGATTTGAAGAAAGACGTTTTCTAATATAAGTTTAAACATTATTTAGGGCTACTGGGGGTTGCGAATCTGTGTTTGTGTAATCCTTTACAGCCAAGGCCATGTTCCAATGCCCTTCGATTTTTATTCATTACTCAACAACAAAAGGGCCGCCCGGGAAAGGGGATCGGAAGGAAGAGAGAAGAAGGGAGCCGTCGACTCCCGATGCCGCCCCAGCCCTTGTGTCAGTGATTTTCCTCAGTATCAGTTGTTTGTAGAACCAATTCGTATTATCCCATCGGACATGAGCATAAAAGCCGGCCCAACCCCCTGCAGCGGGGTGCAGGGGTAGAGGAAGAGCAGAAAGTGTGAAACGCTGACAAGACAAGACAACAAAAATTTTATTTCTTCCCTTGAGTAGATTTCACTATTCAATTAAGAGGTAAAACGACTCATGATAAAGGAGGAAAGGAAGTAGAGATGACTGAGAAGGGTCAGAAAACGATAAAAGTACTTTTTATGCTGATACTTCAAAGTTTTTCTTCTCCATATTTGTAAATTCTTGCTCAAAACTCAAAAGCTCGTGTGCTTGTCTCATTGGTTCAGTCACAAAGGTTAAACCTTGATCTTTCGAGACGATAAACTCCATATATATTCAACGGTAGGCTATTTATTATTACGACCAGTTTTGTACAACAACAACAACATTTATTCTTTTCTTATATGGTCTTTTCATAGTATATGGTTTACCCCGTAAACTAACCTTAGCCCGTTACCCTACATTTGGGGTGGGGCTCGGATAAGGATAGGGTTAGAATTAGGGTTACTGTTATAGGGTAATGATGCTCAAAACTCAAAAGCTCGTGTAAACCTTGCATGCCATGGCTCACTGTCCACAAAACCATTAATAGAAATCATCCTGTGCCTCCGTGATAACAAAATACGTTTAGCATTACACTGCAATGTATTTTGTTGCAGTACTATTTGTTAGTTCTCATATAATTGCGTTGCATTGAGCAGTGTGTTTTGTGTTGTTGTGTTGCGTTTTGAATCGTGTCGTGTGTTGCATTTGTTATGTTGTATGTGTTGTGTTGTATTGTGTTGGGTCACGCTGTGTTGTGTGGAATGTATTATACTATCTCGCGTTGTAGTGTATATGTTGTCTAGTGTTGTAAGTGTTGTATTGATTGTGTTGTTTGCGTCGTGTGTTGGGTCATGCTATGTTGTATGGAATGTATTGTGTTGTTGTGTTGTGCTTGTTTTGTTGTCCTTTGATATCATGTTGTTCTATGTTTCGTTGTGTTGTTCCTTATAATGTGCTGCGTTGTGCACGCGCCTGACCGAGTTTGTTCTGAGTATATTCTTCAAACTTCTGAAACTTCGGTAACATTTAAATTGGTCTCTAATGTTGCAAAGTCAAACCAAGACAGATGAACTGTTACTGAATTATTTAAAAATTAAAAACAATTTTCGCTCTTCACTTATTTATTTCTTATGCTTCGACATGACTTGCAAAGAGATTATTATAACCGTTGCTTTGATGCCTGGTATGAAAAAGCTGTTTTTAAGAACAAATTTTTGTTTTCTATCAAAGATTGTCGCCATAAAAAGGATAAGGTCCTCAAAGTTTCATTACCAGATTCGTGCTAATTCCCAGTGCAAAATGGAGCTAAAATTCCACAAATTATATGAATATGAACAATACTGATAAACTAACGAGTAAGAAGTAAAATATTTCTGTTAAGGAAAAATCATCGCCTGTTACGAGGAAGTGAGATCACTTGTTTTCATTCCACGCCCAAACATTGTATCCACGAACAGGGTGTGGCCCCCGTAATCACCACGTCGCTGTTACTGCAGTACTAACAACATTGTTATTATCGTGATCAACTTATAACAAGCACCAGTCTCCATGGTAACCGAACCCAGGAAACCCCCCCAAGAATTCCCATTTGGTTGAGCTAGTTGCCCCCACAATTTGAAAAACTGAACTTGAAAATAAAACATTGGCTCCGTCCCTTTAGTGTCCGTATTAAAAAAGAAGTTCAACTGTAGGTTTTTAAGCTATCTGCAACTATAACCCTATCGAGTGAGGAAAGGCACTAGTGCAACAAATACGAAATTGCCGACTACAGCACAAATTTTGAGATCAAAGTTTAAGTTCAAGATTTTCAAGTTTTGTTGAACGAAAACCAAGTTCAAGAACTTTCAATGACTATACAGCTAATTCAAAAAAGGTTGTCTTTTGAGTTGCCCACACCATACCCAGACCGCAATGCACTATGGATGTGGTAGTGGTCTGAGCCGTCGTTCCGACAGATCTCCTTTCTCTTGGCAAAAAACATCATTTGAGTTGGATGTAACGGATTTTTAAATCAATGTGCAATGCATGCCAAGACCGCAAAGTATTGTGGTTAACATTGCTTCTACGGCTAATACACGAATCTCACTGTCTCATAGTAGGCACCTACAATGCTATCTAAAAATTCGTTTATACCATGGTGCACTGCGGTCTGGGTATGTAACAATGCACAGTGCAACAATTCAGAAGACTACCTTTTTTGAATTAGGTGTATATATTTGCGATGACAGGCACACACACATTTTCAATCCCACTGAAAATGTTAGGTGATGAGTTGCCAAATTCTCACTACTTGACTCAGACTTTTTCCGTTTAACAATTTGGGAGAATTTTATTTTGATCCATAAGACCATCACTGGGCTGGATGATCAACCCTATTCCTGGCCTCCTCCGCTGGCGTCTCTTGTGTTATTTCGCCGGAAACTTACTTTGAGTGATGGCAGATGGGGGCGAATTATGGCGACCGCTAGTAATAGTAGCTTGCAGCACCCCCATTGTCGTGTCATTGGTAACTTCCAGTAGTACTTGATATTCTCATGTAATTTGTATGCAAGATTTATAGTATGTACTTCCCACTTCTCGTCATCTTAAGTGTTTCAGTTCTGCAATTGGTATATGTGTTAGGACTACATGATGCTGTCCAGTTTAGTAATAATTGGATAAAATGAAATCTGAGGAAAGCCAAATTGGACGAAGACGCACGCACGTCGACGATCCTATCTGGCTGTGAGAGGGATTTTTAATTCTAAAATTGGAGAAGCGTGTAGTCCTGCTACTTATTATTATATACTGTAAATGATCTAATAAACGCCCAGCTTCCAATAGACGCCCCGTATCTAACAGACGCCCCCCTCTAAATAGAATTTTGGGTTAAACGCCCCTCTCTATTAAACGCCTCCTATCTAATGGACGCCCCCTAGGTAAATCCCAGAAATTATTATTTTTTCCATGACTGATATTGTCTAATAACAAACCAGCTGTAGAACTTGGCACGAAAGTCCTAAACTGGAACGCTCCCCCACAGCACACTATGGACAATGCTGAAGGCCGTCACACTACTGCGTATGAGAAAAACGTATTAGTTGCGTATGAAATTCAAAGACTGATTATCATACGCTCAATGTGCCATTCGGAAAATACAGATTTGTTCGTGTTCTTACAGTTCTGAGCCTATGAGTGTGAACCATACGCCCGAAAACGCACAAAATCTTTTAAGCATGCCTAAAAAAGATACTTTGCCTCGCCGTATGCCAGCGTATGCCGCCGTATGCGACTGTGCTTGAAACGTATACAACTTATGTCTAACGTACATTCAGCGTCCACCAGCGTGTGTTCAAACACTGGCACGCGCTGTACGATACGCAGTAGTGTGACAGGGCTATGACGGCCTAAACATCTTTAAATCAAACAGCTAAAATCAACTCATTTTAGACATAAATACTGCATGGATTATTACTGTATGGTTTACATGTAGGTTATACACATGCAAGAATGAAATGAAATATCAGAAAACGCACTGTTAACTACAAACTATCTTTGAGAAAACTAAAATAAATTAACACACCTTAAAACAACAACCAAGAGTCACTTTACGTTTGCTGGGGAACACATCCTAGAGACTGTTTTGTGCACCTGTTGTGGAACTAGTTGCTCAACACGAAACCTACGGTAAGCCAAATAAAGTAGTGTTGTCGGAGGAAAGCTTGCAGAGTTTATCAGCTCTATAACTCTGAGACAAACACAGTTCATTTGGAATGGACATATCATTTTTCAACTGAAGCTAATAAAAAGAAGTTAAGTCTGTTTTAGTGTTTGTCCCGCTCCTTTTTTTGAGGTGATTGAGCACTACTGTAAAGAATATTCTTCGTATTGGCAGCTTCCTGAGATTTCATAATAGTTCGGCATTGCAAATATAACAGCAAAATACAGAAATGCTTGCTTGCGGTGTTTGTCAAGTTTTAGATGACTAACCAGTATGCTTTCTTTGATGTAACTTTAATCCAGCTAAACTGCTAAAGGAGTTGCCACAAAGGTCGCATTTGTATGGTCTGTTAGACTTGTTAACATTGTGTGTTCGCTTGTGCTTTGACAGACTTGCGGAAAAACTGAATGACTTCTCACACTTGTCGCAATGGAATGGTTTGACACCAGTGTGAATATGTCTGTGTTGAGAAAACCGTTCCAAACGGCTAAATGTCTTTGGACACTGATCACAACTGTAACGCTTCTCACCAGTATGTATTCGTTTGTGCACAGTTAAATAACCACTTTGGCTGAAAGACTTGTTGCATTGGTCGCAACTATAGGGTTTCTCTCCAGTGTGGGATCTTAAATGCCTTTTGAGATCTGAGTAAAAGCCAAACGATTTTGGACATTGATTGCAAATGTAATGCTTGTAACCAACATGATATCGCAAGTGTTCACTCAAGCTTCCAGACTCGATAAATGATTTATTGCAATTGCCGCAACTGTAACGTTTTTCACCAGTATGTGTTCGGCTGTGCTGTAACAAGTAATTGGGTCGTCGAAACGACTTTTCACATTTATGACATTTATAAGGTTTTTCACCAGTATGTGTTAACATGTGCATAGCCAACTGTTTAGAGTTTTGAAACGATTTCTCACATTTGTCACACTTGCAAGGCTTCTCATCCGTGTGAGTCAGCTTGTGAACATACAAACCTCCTGACTGGCTAAATAACTTCTTGCATTGGTCACATTTAAAAGGTTTCTCACCAGTGTGCGTTCTCAGGTGATTCTTAAGAATTGAAGATCTACTGAACGACTTCTCACATTGACTGCACTTGTAAGGCCTTTCTCCAGTGTGAGTTCGCAAATGTACATTCCGGTTTTCAAAAAGACTGTATGACTTATTACAGTAGTTGCAACTGTATGGTCTTTCACCTGTGTGTGTTCGCATGTGGGCACTCAAACCTTTGGGTCCGCTAAAAGATTTGTGACACGAACCACAACTGTAGACATTTTCTCTAGTGTGTGTTTGCACATCTTCGGATATCCCCTTCAATTGAGCAGGTTGTTTATTAGATTGACTTCGTTGCTCTAAATTTTGTGTTCGAGTTTTCTTAGGCAACTCAGCCAAACCCAAGAACGGGTCACACTGTTCTAGTGGTCGTGGTTGAATCTGCTGAGCCATTTCAGCCAAGTCAAATAGCTCTTCATCCTGATTATAACATGGAAACTCTGTCTTTATGACATGCAAGTTGATGCACTCATTTGGCGAATGAACTTGGTCTGTCGAAACGACACTGGTTATTTCTCCAGCTTTAACCAAATCCATTCCATGATGTTCAGTAGAGATAAAAAATGTCTTGGTTGATATTTCAAGCGCATAAAGTTCTGTGTTACAACCTTTTTGAATCGTAGGAAAGCCCATCGAAGCTTCTAGGCGAGGATCGTTGCACGTCTTTTCATCTTTGCAACAACTTCGCTGGGACACATTATTACTCAATAACACATCCATTCCTTTCACAGTGAACGAACTGTTTGTAGAAGCAATCGAAAAAAATTATATTAAACATCAATTTGTTGCATTATAGCGTCGTGTGTGACTTCTGGTACTTGCAAAACATTATAAAAACAAATATTTTAAAACAGCTATTTGTCTCTCGGGTAACAGACAAAACCAACACCTCTGGAGCTGAACACGATTCCATTAAAACTTCTGACAACAATATTAATCAAGGTCGTCTTCGCTAGCCAAAACAAAAGCTGCACTGAAACAAAGCCCCGCTGTAACAAGAACATAACACATACCTCTACTAAAACACGACACACTTGAAGTTTGCAGAAGAAAATCAAAATGGTCCTATCTAAATGTAATAAAGTGGATATCACATCCCGTTTTGGAAAATGGCTTCACCACAGCTTACTAACAAACTTTGACTGGTTTTGGGCTTTCGTCAGTAACAGCGCATGTGTTTTAGCGGTATCTGTTTATTCCCTTGACTAGGGCGGCTCTGTTCCAACAATCAGATCAGCGTGCCTATAGATTTATTGAATAGTCCAGTTTCATATTCCCAGTTGAGCTTATTTCAACGGCTTTGGATTCGCTAGATATTCATAATACCAATGTAGGCGTGAGCTATTCAAAGGTATGTGCATTGTTCTCAAATTCTCAGGTTATTTGTCTTGCCAAAATAAATAACTGTTTACAACTATACACGTCCACATAAGGCAAGGAAGTCCGAAGAAGCCATAGACTTTTAAGTAGAAGCTAAGTCCAGCAACAAATTTGTTATGTGTTTTACCTTCTTTTAATCTATACCAAGCATAATCTTTTGTATTTCTGTAAGTCTTAAACACCAGTCATTTAATCTAAGTTTTTCCCATTTTGTGTGTTCAAAGGACCTAAAAATTAGCTTTGTATGGTATACAGTTAACCAAATACCATACTCTATAAAAATAATGCCAAAAGTGTTAGTTAAGTGCGACAGTATATCTGCGTTTTGTAGGCCCCCTAACCTGACTTGCAACACGATCTGTCACCAACCTCTATAGCCTCAAGACTGTGCTTGACTAATCTCCTTTTACTATCAGTTTATAAAGACATATGTTAATAAGTTGTTTTCATTGCCAATAAAGGGAAAATAGAATGTACCTCTACAAAAATACCTGAAAACTTGTGTACCTTAAGTACCTTGGCGAGCAACTGAAAACACTGTAGTCAGTGAATAAGCCTTCCACATGTGCCCCGTTGTGACTGGTAGTTGGGGTGTTCATCCCATTGTTAGGGGGTAAGATGTGTAACATTGTATTTTACGGTATTTTAGGCCTAGCCAGTGTTACAAACATGCGCAGTAGGTACAATCGGTTATTTCGGCGGGCTGCACGTCCTGTAAACATGGCGGGTTGTATGAATGAGGGGAGAAACTGCTTAAAATGTTTTGCAGTTGATTTGTTTCTGTCATGTTTTAAAAAAAATATCTCCAGTCATTCGTCAGTACGCCGTGTTTACAGGACGTGTGTCCCGCCAAATACTGAAACGGCTTTTACGTACTGTGCATAATTGTGAAACAAGCTTATAGTATAACTATATCCACCTGTGCCTAATCTGCAATAAAATGTGTTTTGCCTTTATTTTTATTCAAGTTGATGTTTTAAAGTCTTCATTCCAGTTGTTTCTAAGTTGTATCAAATCATTCCTGCATCAGTTAGACTACCATTCAAGTTTTAAAGAAAGAGGAAATTTTATTTCCTGTTGAAAACAAATGTGTCATAAAGGAAAAATGCGAAGGCACAGATCCTACACAACTAAAGTGTGATAAACAATGTATCTCATCAAAAACAGATTCGCAGTTACATGAACAGCTAACACGTGGGGTTTGAAAATGGGTCAAAACGAAAAGATCTCTCAACTGGTAACTTAATTTTGCAACTGCATGAAACAATGTATAGTTTTGCTGCGTTCTTCCTTCTCTCATAACATTTTTTCAAAAAAAATAAACCTTAAAAGTAAAAAAAACCCAAGTGATCAAGTGTTTCCAAACAGTCTCAAAATTTTACACTTTCGTGTCTAAGCCGAACACAGTGCATTTGATGTGTGCATGGTCACAACAGTTGGTGTTTGTTTAGTTGTTTTGTTAGTTTATTAGTTTACTACATGAATGATACCTACTGCAAAATTGGCATTTGTTTTGAGTTTTTTTAAAAAAAATAGTTATTATAACTTGTCAGATGTTTTTTAAAACATACTTGGTACAGTCATGTATCAGTGCTTTCACTAACTTTTGAAGTAGGTGGCGAGAAGAAAATAGTAGGCGGTTATGAGTTATGCGAAGGGCAGAAGACCCCGAGTTTGTAGGGGGGTCTGGGGGCATTCTCCCCCAGGAAATTTTGAAATTTTTGGACAACTATAATGAATATTCTTTCATTTTGGCATGGAAACAAAACAAAATTTAAGTGCTAGTGTTGCAGTATCTAAAATTATAACAGCTATCTGTTCTGGCATGTTCAAGC
>JAOBRG010017349.1:0-20776 GCA_027574985.1 Umimayanthus nakama | reverse complement strand
TTATTATTATTATTATTATTATTATTACAATTAGTATTATATTATTATTTGTATTAGTTCAAAGCTAGAAATAAAAAAATAATTTTTGTACCAAGCCGAGTGACCTACATCGACCATTTATTTGGTAAAGGAGCATGAAAAGCAAACACTATAAATTTATACCACTCTCATCCGCGTGGTAAGTTAGCACCTGGAAACTGTATAAACATTTTATCGTTTTTTGAAAGAGCCATGGGAAACGCTTCAGCTGTCGTGTTTTACATGTAAACGTAAAAATACGGTGAAAGTGCCGTTCTTGTTGTCACATGCTTCTTTTACTTCTGAAAAAGCATACGACAACATGAATAAGCTTTTCACAGTGTTCATTCAAGCCGCAAAACTGTCGCAGTAAGAATACGTGTTAGATGTGTTTCGTTTTACGTTTATAGGTACACATAATACAGCAAACTGACTCATACAAAGATCCTAAATTATTGTTTTTATCGTTATCCGGTTTTTAAATAACCAGGTAATGGTCACCGACGACACTACATTTCTTTTATAAATCGTGGATTTACACAACAATTGAAATAATACACAGCATTTACATTTTACAAAACTTCTTTGAAACTGGCTAGGAAACTAACGAGTGCCGCGGCCACATCCGCGCTTTAATTTATCCAAAAAGTGTGTCGCTCTTAGCGTTTTAAAACGATGTTTTGAAGAATACAACTAAAAGCAAAACAGGTCTAAAGAGCCGGAAACTATGTTTAGCTGATTTCAGTATTAGTAGGACAAAAAGTTGTATGGTTATTGTATAGTGCACCGACCTACGAATTTTTTGCGCAGAGCCGAATCGTGCTTTTCATTGAAATCCTTTTAACACAACCAAATTTATAGACGCGCTCCGTTACCGCAAGTGATGCAAACTTAATCCAGCTGTCGCTAAAATTTAAACTTTTTAAAATGCATTATGCGTTTTATGACATACATTTTCTCTGATAAATGAGACTTGTTTTGGATTATTTACCTAGACATTTCCTACAGTTCCGAAGTCTTTATAGGTTTTCGGGTTCATTCATGGCGAAATCATCGTGTCTTGCATCTGCACAGTTCTTTCGACAATTTTTGTTTCCAGAAACTTATAGGAATGTTTGGTCGTCGAAAGTTAACCATTTTCAACTAAATCTTTCCTAAACCTCACTTCAAACATTTCAAATTACTGCCTACTTTTAGCTTGTAAGATTGCCAACTAATTCCCTAAACCCAATAAGGGGTTTGTATATTTGAAATATGAAACTCGTTTAACGGAACTTTCTTCGCCATTTATTTATTATTTACTATTTATTTTTTAAAATAACTTCCATCTTTATCATTATCATTTCCATTATAATAACCACTGTCGTCTTCTTTATAATTATTACTACACTCTTTTTTTTAGAAGAATATTGTTTTTCAGACTCAGACTCAATATTCTTAATTTTTTGGCGTTTTGAAGCTGAAAATATTCTAAAAATATTCTTAGAATATAGGTCAATAGAATATGTCTGTCAGCAGAGCGTTGCCTTACTGAGTCTCCAGATGATAGCGTTTATACATTTATGCAATTTTTACCGAAAATTATTTAGAATTTCCAAATATTTAAATTTTAGTGTAAACATATTTATATGTTGCACAAAATTATATTCTTAACAAAATCTCAGCCTCAGCAATATTCTTAAAATATTCCTAAATTTTCGCGATTTTCAGCCTCGATATTCTTATAAAGTATATTCTTCTAAAAAAAGAGTGTATTTATAAATAGTAGTAGTAGTAACATAGCAGTTAGCATTAGTAATAGAAGTAGTAAACGAGTTTACATTCTACCCTGCATGTGGTGAGCTTGTTTCTGAGTTACTTTTATACATTAGTTTCCCTCAGTCGTTTCCACAACTCGGCTCGTCGCCAGGTTCATGCTCCACGTACTCAAATATTTCTGCCATGTCAAGATTCACATATACACCTACTGCCACTGACAGCATGTCTTCTAGGACTCCACACAAATCTTCGAAGCTTGGACGAAGTTCAGGATCCTCATTCCAACACGATGACATCACTCCATATAAATCATCTGAGCAATGAACTGGTTTCTTCAACCGATGGCCAGAGAACAGTTTATCAAGGAGTTGGCTCGGCCTGATTTCTGGGTAAGGGAATCCACCAAACGTTACCATCTCCCAAAGCAATACCCCGTATGACCACACGTCACTTTGAATTGTAAACTCAAATAGGTCAATCGATTCTGGAGCCATCCACTTCAAAGGCAAGCGCCCTCCTGTTTTCTTTAAATAGACACCATCTCTATACAAGCTACGAGAGAGACCAAAATCACCGACTTTTGCAGTTCCATCTTCCGTTAACAGGATGTTTCTGGCTGCGAGATCTCGGTGTACCAGCGCGTTTTGGGAGATGTGCTTCATTCCTTTTGCAACGCAAAGTGCAATCTGGAGCAGGTCTTTTTCAGAAACCGGTGGATCCATATTAACGTACTCGGGTTTCCTGCCACGGCGACTTGCTCGTAAGTAGTCCAATAAATTACCTCCTCCGACTAGCTCGGTTACTATGTACAGCGGTCCACCTGGTAAAGTGCATGCGCCAACAAGGTTAACAACATTTGGGTGATGGCCAACTTTCTTGAAGACTCTTAATTCCGCCAACATGTCGTTGTAATCAAACCTGTTAGCGTCATCCTTCAACGTCTTCACAGCAACTCTTACTTCACCTTTGTCTAGAGAGAGTATTTAAAATTTAAAAATTCGCATTTAATTATAGCGAAACACACACACACAAAATATTCAACAAAAGGTGCTACAACTTTGGACTTTAACAAAAAGAGACAATAATTGATCACATACAGAATGCTATAATGTCAAAGGCGGGAGTTGAATAAATTCAAATTAGGAAAAAACGAGTAAAATAAAAAGGATAAAGCAGTATTAAAGTAGACAGTAAAGATCTCATTAAGGGCAGTACGAATTGCTAGAATGATTTTTGATTTCTTGCTGCTGTAAAAGTTTCATATGCGATAGTGCACCATAATGCGTTGGGCAAAAATGATTGCGCTGTGGTGAAGTTAAACGTACCAGCATTGTTACAGTTCTGTTAGCTAATGTACTATTACATATTTATGGTATTGACAACTCTATCAGATTTGTTGACACTGTTATATTACAGTGTTTTTGATGTGTTGAAAGAAAAGCAATGTCAATGTTGCCAAGCTGCGACTACTGCATTATCGTGTATGCCACAGTTTTGCATCGTCATTGCTACCACTTAGCTAGTACTGTCATTATGATGTATTATCATTTATTTTATTACAGTGTTGACATTACTATCGGACAGAGAGGTGCAAAACTGCCGTTTGTACTAGGACGGTTCAAGGATTCGGTGGTTTGATTATTACAATTATCAATAAATAAGATATTGATTTTGTTAAATCCCTTATTGGGTTTAGGGAATTAGTTGTGTAAATTTTGGTACTTTTAATCATTTAATCACTATGTAGACTGAGTATGCGCAAGTCATCGGTATTTGTTTCAAGGTGAAAAATTATTCAATTCTCTAAGCGACAATGTTCAAATTCTGCCTCACGCATATTTCTCTAAAATATCTCAAAAATTACTTTTGCAGTAAATATCGAATGATATATAGTATATATCATGTATAACGATAATGCTAATTCAATCTGACCCCGCATCTTCAAACCAATTCTTTTATAGTAGACTACAGTGGAAGCCTAAACTACTATAGCCGTCATAGTTTAACTTTAGGCATTCAAGTTATCTTATAGAAAACAAATAAACAAGTAAATAATAAAACAAAGAAGTTTTGTTGCTGTCGTTAACACATTATCTGTACTGTAGCTTGTGTCAGTGCTGCTTTTGTCTGCTGCGCGTTTATTAGTTCACATTAACACACCATGTTGTAAAGTTCCTTCAAGAACCAATCCGAATTCCCCTTCACCAAGTATCTTGCCAGTCAACAACAATTCACGTGGTATCTCCCACTCATCTGGATGTTCTGTTGGTGTCATAAAAATACAGTACAAAACTTAGTACGTCTTGCCAAGAAATGAAACAGCGACAATAATTGAAATATTACAAACGAAAACAATGCATCATCGTCTCACCATCATCAACCTCCTCATCCTCGTCTCACCACAATCCCCAACTCCATCCTTATCCTTGTCTTACCACCAACGCCCATTTCATTTCTCATTCTCTACTTACCATCATCCCCATACTCGTCCTCGTCTTACCATCATCTCCACCCTATCATCATCCTCGTCATACCATCATCACCTTCTCCAACCTCATCATCACCTTTCTCATTCTTGTCTTCGGCTTACCATCATCTCCATCCTATCCTCATCGTCGTCATACCATCATCACCTTCTCCAACCTCATCATTACCCTCCCCATTCTTGTCTTCGTCTTACTATCATCTCCACCCTATCCTCTTCCTCGTCATACCATCATCACCTTCTCCAACCTCATCATTACCCTTCTCATTCTTGTCTTCGTCTTACTATCATCTCCACCCTATCCTCATCCTCGTCATACCATCATCACCTTCTCCAACCTCATCATCACCCTCCCCATTCTTGTCTTCGTCTTACCTTCATCCCAATCGCAATCCTCGCCCTTGTGTTATCAACATCACCCTCTCTTTTCTCATTTTCTGTTAACCATCGTCCCCATTTTCATCATAGTCTCACAGTTTCTCTTCCAATCCTCATCCTGGTCTTTCCATCATCTCCCTCTCCAACCTCATCCTCGTCTTAGAATCATCATTTTCCCCATTCCATCCTCGTTTTGCAATCCTCGTTTTCCCAATACTCATCCCCAATACCATCATCGCCATCTTCATGCTCGTCCTCGTCTTACCATCGGCACCCTCTCCATTCTCATTCTCTGTTAACCATAAACCTTGACCTAATCCTTGTCTTACCACAATCACTTTCTTCATCCTCATATTTGTCTTACCATCAGCTCCCTCTTCATCTTCATCCTCGTCTTACCATCATCACCCTCCCCAACGTCATCCTCGTCTTACCACTATTACCATCACTACTCTCTTCATCCTTATCCTCGTCTTACCATCATCACCCTCCCCAATGTCATTCTCGTCTTACCACAATCACTTTCCTCATCTTCATCCTCGTCTTACCACAATCACCCTTTTCATCCTTATACTGGTCTTACCATCATCACTTTCCCAACCTCATCCTTGTCTTACCATCATCATCCTCCAAACCTCATCCTTGTCTTACCATCATCATCTTCCCAACCTAACCCTCGTCTTACTGTCATCATCTTCCCAACCTCATCCTTGTCTTACCATCATCACCCTCCAAACCTCATCTTTGTGCTATCATCATCATCCTCCCAACCTTATCCTTGTCTTACCATCATCACCCTCCAAACCTCATCCTCGTCTTACCATCATAACCCTCTCAACCTCATCCTCGTCTTACCATCATCACCCTCCAAACCTCATCTTTGTCTTACCATCATCATCCTCCAAACCTCATCCTTGTCTTACCATCATCATCCTCCCAACCTCACCCTCGTCTTACTGTCATCATCTTCCCAACCTCATCCTTGTCTTACCATCATCACCTCCAAACCTCATCTTTTTCTTACCATCATCATCCTCCCAACCTCATCCTTGTCTTACCAACATCATCCTCCCAACCTCACCCTCGTCTTACTGTCATCATCTTCCCAACCTTATCCTCGTCTTACCATCATCACCCTCCAAACCTCATCTTTGTCTTACCATCATCACCCTCCAAACCTCATCCTCGTCTTATCATCATCACCCTCTAAACTTCATCCTTGTCTTACCATCATCCTCCCAACCTCATCTTCGTCTTACATCATCACCCTCCAAACCTCATTCTCGTCTTACCATCATCATCCTCCCAACCTCATCCTCGTCTTACTGTCATCATTCCCCCAACCTCATCCTTGTCTTACCATCATCACCCTCCAAACCTCATCCTCGTCTTACCATCATCATCCTCCAAACCTCATCCTCGTCTTATCATCATCACCCTCCAAACTTCATCGTTGTCTTATCATCATCATCAAAAACATGTAGAGCATTGAGTACAAATAAAGATATTGTTGTTGTTGTTGTCATCCTCCCAACCTCACCCTCTTCTCACTGTCATCATCCTACCAACCTCATCCTTGTCTTACCATCATCACCCTCCAAACCTCATCCTTGTCTTACCATCATCATCCTCCCAAACTCATCCTCGTCTTACCATCATCATCCTCCCAACCTCATCCTTCTCTTTCCATCATCACCCTCCAAACCTCATCCTCGTCTTACCATCAAAACCCTCCCAACATCATTCTTGTCTTACCATCATCATCCTCCTAACTTTATCCTTGTCTTATTATCATCACCCTTACAACTTTATCCTCGTTTTACCATCATCACCCTCCAAACCTCATCCTCGTCTTACCATCATAACCCTCTCAACCTCATCCTCGTCTTACCATCATCACCCTCCAAACCTCATTCTTGTCTTACCAACATCATCCTCATCATCCTCATCCTCGTCTCACCGCAGTCACCTTCTTCATCTTCTTCCTCGTCTTACCACATTCACCCTCTTCATCCTTATCCTCGTCTTACCATCATCACCCTCCCATCTTCATTCTCGTTTTCCATCATCACCCTCCCGACCTCATCTTCGCCTTACAATCATCACTCTCCCCATCGTCATCCTCAATTTACCATCATGCCCATCTTCATCGTCATCCTAATTCTTGTTTTCATCCTGACGTCTTCTTTTTGTTCGTCTTCCTTACCCTCACTTCTTTCATCCTCTTTCCTACCCTAGGTTACTCTATCAGCCTCATCCGTATCCTCACGCCAAACTCCATTCTCACCCTCATCCTTATTACCACTTCCTTTTACTCTCATCTCAATCTTTATTTTCACACTCCCTTAATAATAAAAATGGTATTAATAATGAGAATGGCAATAATAATATTAAAAATTAAAATGCTGAACTAAATCGCTGTTGAAATGAATAAAAACAATCTTTTTTTCTCTTTTGCATCCTTATTCTCACTCCTATGCCCAACTCATTCTCACTTTCATTCTTTCGTTTAAATTCATCCTCATCCTCATTTTCTTTTTTATTCCAGCTCATCTCGTCACCATCTTCTTCACTATCATTTACTTTTCTTAATAAAGTTTTAAGGGCAACGGTGTCAAAAATAGTGGAACAATACCTTCATTTGTTGCTGTTAGTGGTCGATGGTTTTCTATCAGGTGAGAAAGTTGCACACCTGGAACATATCGCACGGCGTGGTCATTGCGCGCTTCATACGGACGTGGAGGTGTCAGTGAACTATTCTGGTGTTGGCGATGCTTCTTCTGCCGGCGGTAGAAATAACAAGCCGCAAAGACCACAAAAAGGATAAAGAAAACACAGGCGAGCGCAATACCTGTCACACTACCTGGTGAGAGGGGATCCGTTAACCTTGATTTGGCAACATCATTGACTTCTGTGCTAAATGTTTTGGTACCGATCTTGACTTCGTTATCTGGATTTCTTGTCAGCAGAATTAACTTTAGTTCGTAGATCGCGTTTGGTTTTAACCCTCGTAAGATATAAATCCCCAAAGCTGCATCTATTGGCTCAGTTTGGTGCCATAGAATCTCCTCCTCTTCTTCAGCACTTTCTCTGTACCGCAATTTGTAGTGTGCTTTGTTTGTTTTTGGTTCCCATGAAATTTTAACAGTAGTTATGTTGATTAACAACACAGTAATAGTAATTGGTATTGGTTCACAGTTTGTCATGTCACCAGTCCCGGCTGTGTAACCAGGCTTGCAATCACAATTGAAAGAGCCCTCAGTGTTGATACAGTCCGTGGTATTACCATAGCAACGATTTTGTATGGAAAGGCACTCGTTCATATCCGTGCAATCGAGGCCATTTCCCTGATAACCCTCTTTACACATACAAGAATACTTTCCATCGTTGTTCATATTAAGGGTTGCGTTTTTGTGGCAGACTAGAAGCTCAGACTGCTTATTGCAGTAGCATTGGTCATCTGCCGATACGCATTGCTTACGACTTGAGGAGTGAAGCGATTTGCAAGTTAAGTCACAGGAGCTAGTTAATGTTCGATTATTGCAGCTGCAAGTTGAATTCGTGGGCCCTACACAGCGATGGTTCCGTCTACATGCTTCACATGAACACCAAAAGTCATTTTCACTTTGCTGAAGGAGAACAGATCCGTTTAGCTTTGTAGGGTAAGAACACTTTATCTCTGAAGGAGATTCCAGTTTAACTCCAAAATTGGCCGTACCATTGAGCCATTCTGGTAGCCATCTCAGATTACAGTCGCAAAACAAGGGATTATCATGTATATGCAAAGTTTTGAGGGTTGCAAGTCCATTGATGGAACCGTTCTGTATAAATGACAGATTTGCACTGTTCAGGAAAAGAGTCTGCAAACTTAACATTCCTTCAAATGCGTCGGATGGTAAAAATCTAAGATTATTTGTGCTTAGGTCAAGTTCTTCCAAGTTGAAAATGACTCGATAACTGCGCACTGGAAGGTACTGCAGAGAATTGTCATTCAAGTGCAGAAGTTTTAAGTCTGGAGTTCCAAGAAAAGCTCTATCGTCAACCTCTTTTAAGTTATGTCCAAAGCTGGCGTCAAGTTTAAACAAGGACGGTAAGGATCCAAAAGTTTGAGGACCAAACTTATGCACTTTATGTCCACTGAGAATGAGAGTTTGTAAGAAATGCATCCCCATAAAAGCTCCATCCTCGATTACGGAGATTGCGTTATCGGCAACATCCAGATATGTCAAAGACTGCAAATGTCTGAAAACTCCTCGCGCGAGTTTAGCAACACGATTTCGATTCATTACAAGTCTTCTCAAGAACTTTAGTCCTATGAACGTTTCAGTGAAAATAGCCTCTACTCTATTCTCGGTCAGCAACAACTCTTGCAGATTCTGCTGTTTCGTAAAGGTGCCGTTTGCTATGTGTTCAAGTTCACAGCGAAGAAAGTGCAGTTCTCTTAATCTTGGAAACTTGATCAACGATCCGAGGTTTAATCGATGGATTTTCGCTACAGTGGCGTAGAATCTCCCCAGTTTGGATGGCAATGTTTGCGGTATCGTTGTCAGGTTTTTCTGATTAACGCAGTACACTTGAATCAGATCCATCTCTTCTGATGTCACCCCACCCATCTTGCTGCAGTCACAGTTTCTGTAGCTTGGAGTGTAAGAGCACGTCTCAGCGTAACTGAGCGGCACCATCAACCCATATACCACAAGCAGAACGCGAATTGCTCTTTTGATCGTCATTTTAGGAAACCTATAAGGAAATGCGAGTTCCTTGATTTCTCAAAATAACATGTGCTGTATTTATTGGAATAGTTTTCTGCGTATGTTCACATTTTCAACTGCAGGGACCGCTGAGCAACTTTGAGATTGGGGGGAGGGGGGGGTGCCGTTAGTGACTGCCTCAACATTTTTTGGAGAGGGGGGGGTGCTCAAGGCACTTTTACTTACTAACTCTTTATAGTTTTAAAAAAAGTAGGGGGGAACGTGCCCCCTGCTCCGCAGTCCCTGAACCGACAAAAATAATCAAAACTTAAAACTGTGTTATTATACTTTCGATGTTTTTTCAAAACATCCACATTTTTGGGTTGAGGTCAGATGTTTTACCTGCTTAAATCAGCTTCAAATATTCGTATAGTGTTCTTGATTTTTACATGGCCAAAGGCAAAGTAAACCAAAACACACAAATCACGCAAGTTGAAGAGTCACGGCACTTTTGGAGTGTCAAAAATTTTCAAAAGTTCGCTTGTCTGAGATGTTGAATACTTACTGGTTTTAAATATGGTTTTCCGTCATGTTGCCGTGGTTCTCTAGTGCTCTGTTATCCACCATCTTCAGCAGTTTGCATGCATCGATTTGTTATACATTTTATAAGAAAAACGCTGAAAAGCGTCTATTTCGAGCAAGAGTGCCTATTTCCGGCCACTTCTTTTTCATAATAAGTATTGGCTTCCCTTCCTCCCTTTCCGAAAGGTTAATGCTCCTGATATTGACTGTTCAGCCGAAAAAAGGTCAATGCTAACTGTGTTTTGGTCTGTTGTCTGCGCGCGGAGGGCAGTTAAGACATTCTTTTAACTGTTTTACGAGAAAACATTTCTCGAATCTTAAACAAATTCAAAAAATACATAAAAATACTTCAAAGTGCACACAGTACATGAATTTGAAGAACGGCGACCAACCAGTCGTTACAAAGAACTAACTACTTTCACTGAACCCAACAATAGATCAAAACAAAGACTGAATGAACTCAAAATAGGTTAATCATGATTATCATAACATATTTTTCGGGCACATGCACCAAGCAGCTCCTGGCACGTGTGGAATGCGACGTTTAAACAGTTTCCAACTCTCGAAAGGTCACTTAATTATATTCATATTACTGTATTATACTCATTTACTGGAAGTACTAACCTAGATTCAGTTTCTATTTTCGAAGTCTCAAGTTAATTTCCGTCACAAAGTTAAACATCTGTATGAAAGTTAGGTTTACGTTAACCAAATACATTGACTCTCCCTGACTCCTTAAAGCTTGGTTCACACTGGCGACGGAGGGTGTAGCAAAGACGCATACGGAAGCACGAAATTCCATACAAACCTTGTAAAACGGACACGGAATTGAACAGAAGAAAACAAACCCTCCGCTCTCTTCTGTTCCGTCATCGTTTTTAATACAGGGTTTGCTGGGACTTTCATGCTTCCGCTCCATCTCCGTCTCCACTTCTGTCTCCGTCCGGCGCTAGTGTAAACCAGGCTATAAAAAACTACCTTCCAATATTACAGATGTAAGCTCTTGCATAAAAATAAGGCATTGGTTTTGATCCCGGGATTTGATCCAGAACTTCTAAAAGGAACTTGTCTATTCGTCCACTGACAATTTCTGCAGCAGACCCCCTGATTACTCACCAAATACAGCGAGAAAATAGAGGCAGTGAACAACGTGGCGCAATATTCAAGATCTTCGTCACTGTCTTCCCTTTTGCCCTCGACTCTGGTCACGGCCACAAGGAAACACGTCGAGGCGTGTAAAGATCAAGTTTCAAGACAATGGTCGCAGGTGACGTAAGTCATCTACATATTGTCACACAATACTTTCTAAAAAGAGCTTCGCTCTTCTGTAATCGCCTAAAAAGATCTACTGTTCAACTATTTGGTAGATTTGTCTGATCTTTCCAGGTGCCTTGTCCTGTCTTGTTTACGAAACGCTTGGTCATAGCGCTTTTTAGATTTGTTGAAGCGTCAAACGAAAACAAAGAAGGCTAACTGGACGTTTGTGTCGTGTTTTCATCACCTTGCGGATTCTGTTGCGTTTTAGAAACGTCACTGTACACGCGAATATTTAGTGACGTCTTTCGACTGCTACTTAAAGCAGTAAGGCTCTACTCTGAGAACGAAGTATTCCATTGGTCAATAAACAATAACAGCAACAATAACTGACACTTTTTAACAATAAGCTATTGTGTGTTTCTTAACGGTTGGTCAGTTTTAGTCTTAAGGTTTTGGTTATTTATATTGTGCTTTTATCCAATGGGATCTTTCGTTCTCAGAGTAGAGGGCGACTCACTTAAAGTGGAAATTCCACCATAAACGGGACTGGTCAGGCCTTTCGCACCTTTAATTAGCACTCAGCCTTGTGAACAGCAGAGGCGTGTTTGTCCGCAGTGCTATCTGTGGAATGGTAGTGTGGAATAGTCCAACTCTGTTGAGCATTTGTGCCTCCAAAGAAGACGACAAGTGATTTTAAAAGTACCTGTAACTAAAAATAGATCCTCGACGTAATAGCGTTGAACTCGACATAACAGCCTTGAACCTCGACATTATACCCTCAACCCTCGATATAATTACCTTGGCCCATCGATATAATACCCTTGAACTTGACATAATAACCTTGAACTTTGTTTTAATACCCTCGACCCTCGACAAAGTACCCTTGAACCCCGACATTATACCCTCGAACCTCGACATAATACCCTTGAACTCGACATAATATATTGACCTTCGACATAATACCCTTGAACTCGATGTAATACCCTGAATCTCGACATAATACCTAGAGCTGGACTCGGCAATAACCTTAAACCTCGACAAAACACCCTGACCCTCGCCATAGTACCGTTGAACTTAGACTTTAAACCTCTGAACTCGACAATAATACCCTTGAATCTCTACATAATACCCTTGAACTTTGACGTGAGACACCCTCAACAAAAATACAAACTCCTTATACCGAACAGCGGCAACATAGAAGTAAAACCGCTGAAAAATGATCACTTGTAAAAGTACAGAAAACCGACGCTTGGCGTTTCCTCGCGGTAGCCAAAGTACCACTTTGCATCTGATTGGTCCCAATTCAACAGGCGTGACGCCATGATAACGTTATTCAAATCACCAGGCGTCCGATTTCCGAAGGGTCATTGTGAAGGAAATAAGGCGTCTTCTTTGGAGGCTAATAGTTAAAGGATTCTTTTTCATAAAAACCGTTGGTAAAGTCAAAGGTTTACAAACGCTTTGTACTTTTTTTTCTCTTGTTATGGAACGGTTCAATTATTTCACCACGACGTGCGAGTAATTAGTGTACTTTTACTCTCCAAAGAAGGCATCATATTAAAACGGTAAAGCTCAACTCTGACAACGAAATATTCCGTTGGTTATTGAACAATAATCGTGACAGCAACTGAATTTTTATCAACATGCTGTTATTTGTTTACGGATGGTCAGCTCTAGGGTTCAGATTTCAGTTACCTATGTTGTCTTTTTGTCCAATGGGATCTTTCGTTCTCAAAGTAGAAGGCGATTTATTCATGGGTTTGAGGACTGAAGAGATTTTGGGGGTACAAAAAAATATAGGTTGGGTAAAAGAAAAAGCGCTGAAATTAAAGATGGAGTGAAAAAGCAATAACTGTATTTCTGTATTCACATTGGTGGATTGAAGGATTTTTCATTTTAAAAAAGGTGTGTTTCATTGTTATCTCTTCAGCCCCCATCCCGGCCCCCATCCCAGCCCCCATCCCAGCCCCCTTCCTGGCCCTCACCTGGTCCCCATGCCGACCGTAAATTATAACCCCTCCCTAAACACGTTAACTTAACTTTTCCGTGACAGAAACAACCATGAATTGTTTTATTGTTTATCACAAACATGATCTCATCAAAATATGGTCATGATGCTGCTTTTCAGCAGCTCAATAATTTCGCGTGCGCTCTTCTCACAAAACTTAAAGTACATCATAGTCGTTCAGAAATAAAGATGTCTCCAAGTCTTCGAGATGAGCATTCCCGAACATCTTTCAGTCGCATCTCAAATCTCTGACTTTGGTTGCACAATAACGTATCTCTAAGCCAGCAGATGTCGATTGTGGGGAGGAAATGGCTTCCCTTCGCTCTTGAGATGAGAACTCAGTCTAGTACCACGGTACGGTACTCAGTCTTGATGTATGTTGAACAGCTTGGCAAGTTCGTTTAGGTCGTTTTGTTCTTTCCCTTCCTTGATAATCTAAAAGCGAATGAGCGAACGTACGTCAGGAAACATTTAGCCGGGACCCTACCGGAATGCCGGCCAATAACAGCATGGGAGAGGGGTTGGGCAAATGTTTGGGGTGACAAAAACTGCTTTGAACTCCTTCCCCAGCTATTACTCATCGAGTCTGTTCTGACGAAGAGCTAACGCTCGAGTTGTTAGCTTAACACTAACAAACCTTATCAACTTTTGTTCACCAAAACCCACACCAAACTACTTACCAAAGCAGAAGAACAGATTGTTTCTTCAAACTCCTTGGCCTGAGCCGTGCACAAAACAAAAGGAATTCTAATGTATATGTATAACTAAGCAGTAGAAACATTTGGGCTCACGCGTAAAACAAAACAGTGTGCACGGTCATGGTTTGTTCGACACAAAACAAGCAGCTCTGTGAACCCCTTCCAATCTCGAAAAAGCTTCACAGCCAGTAAATTCTATCAACCGTGTGTAGACAGAGAGTGCAATTTGATAAACAACAGTTAACACGGTATGTTCTTCACCGTACGGTACTCGTAGGGCGGGAAGCTGACGTTTCGAGCTTTAGCCCTTCGTCAGAACAAACACTAGGTGGAGGTCTACTGCACTACGCTCACAAACCTTTCGTGCCACTGGCATTCTGTTGAACACATTCCACAGCACAATACCCACAACGCGCTTCTCCTTCATATAGAACACCACTCCTTTGCCAAACTCTTCTTTGTTATCTGCGGGTGATGAATCAGTGCTGGGGCTGGTAACTGGTGTGTCTTTAACTTCAGGGCTGGTCTCAGCGGCCTGGGGAGAGTTCATATTTGAAACCCGAGTTACAGAGCCAAGTCACAGACATGCACTCGGGTACGGTTATTTACTGCGGTTCGCTGGAGCCTTGCTACTGTTTACTGACCTTGTATAGTAATACATACGGAAAAAATGCTAAAGGGAAATGCAGTACGACCATCAAAGTTTTCTCTTCACCCACCTTCTCGGTTTCCGATCTCACTCCCTCTCCAGTTGCCTCCACTACGGCTTTAGGCGTGTCATTTTTACTGGCTTTTGCCCAAACCCCCACGGTCGGCAAACTTGAGTCAACAAGTCCGATAGCTTCGTAACCAACATCGGGCCCCAGGTCACTCCTTCGAGAAGAACAATTAGTAATTTAAAGTGATTTTGAAAATACTTACTTTGATACACATCATTTTTTTTCGAATAATTAGTAATTATAACGGTTTTAATTTGTCAGATACGTTCTCAATCGAAAACAATTTTTTGATGGACAGCAATTTTTCGTACTAAAACAGTTTGTATCGATCGTTTTATTGTGGGTGACTTTCATAAAAAAAAACCCCAATAAACACCAGGAGTATCGTTTAGTTTGCAATGAAGTGGATTTTGAATCAAAACTAAGAGGTTATTAGTTAATAAAATTCAAAATAAAATCTGTAATGTTACCCTACTTTTAGTTCGGCACTCTAGTAATATATGTCAGTACTAAAGACCCTGTTCTATTGTAGTATTATTTCCGAAAGCATTTCCTTTCAAGAACAAGTGTTTAGGCCAACACTCAACAGACAACTTGAGAGTTCAAGGCCGTTTTTACGGAAGAAACATTTATTTACAAAATTCAATTTGAGGATTACATGTAGGTATGTTCATACTCATTTAAATCTTGCTTGTCTATTTCTGTCCACAAAGATTCAGTGTTTTACTTTAGTGTTTGTCGTCGTAAATTAGACTTACAACAGCTTCGACTACTTTTTAAAAATTTGTGTAAAAACTAGAAAAACGGATTTATCTGTTGTTTGTTGTCTGGTCAAAAGCTTTTGTACAACACTGCTTGCTCGACTGCTCTACCACGTCGCACAAATTAAGCAAAAACAAAATAAAGTAAATGCGATAGGTCTGTCCGGGTACGGGTCTGTACTGTAAGTTATTGGACCTGGAATTGACCAATCAAAGCTAGCGAAACTAGCCAGCCATATAATAAGGATAGTTATTGTTTCTTACTAGTATGACAAGGCCCTGTCCATCTGGGTTTTCCATAATTTCGTGGGTTAAATTGCACTTCGTATCAGCAAAGGACCTCAAAGTTCAGATTTACTGAACTTACTGAATTTACTGAGGGTTACTGAAGAAGTATCACTCACCAGAACATGGACTGGTGCCAGTAGGGTTTGCGTGCGCCTGTCATGTTGTCACCAGCTAGCCTGCCGCTGACCACAGCATGATCGTGGTGCTCAACTCGTCGCCTGCCTAGGTTAATGTCGTAGAAGCAGGCTGCATCTCCCGCCTGAAAAGAAGCTATGAGCAACTTACACAAACTGACCACCAACCTACAAACGTTAGTTTTTTTTGAGTCGAAAAAAAACAATATAGGAAAGAGTATTAAATGTATGACACTTCAAGAGACTGAGCTTTGTTTAAAAAGTGAGTAAAACGATAAACTGCGAAAGCGAACTGCAATAACAATTGTACTGCTAGTTTTAAAACTTCGAACACAGTTTCTTCAAGCAACAGATTTGCTGCAAATAAATGCATCAAGAAAATGGAACTTCAAATACACGAAAGTTTGGCACTTTATCTCACGGCAGTCGTGTTCTCATTACTTTAAACCACATCTAACACTTAACTTTTGGACAAATTAACATTGTGAAGAAAACTATTTGACTAACTTATGCAAAAAAGAGTACATAGGGTTTCTTTACACAATGTTAATTTCTTGTTTATTATTATTGATGCAAATAAGTCAAAAAGATAGCCGTCTAGTTTTATCAAAGATAACACTTTACACACCACCCAGATGTTGGACCGAGCTTCGAGCTCTGCGTTGACATGGTAACCACCCAGCACAGGATCAGTCTCCAGTCCTGCGCTCCGTGCTAGCTCCACATTGGGCGTGAGCCCAACAGCCACCACCAGTTGGTCAGCGGCCACCTGTAGGTTGCGAGAGTAAAGAGGCACAGCTCATTGGAGAACCGTTTCCACCTCACGGTAGAGGCCTACTATAGAGTTCAAAACCGCCTATTTAGGGAGTCGCTAAAAAGCCGTGAGATTCACTTCATTCAGAGAAGTATAACTTGTTGCAATTCATGGTGTCCGTTAGTTTAACCATCGAATAGTCTATCATCGTAGCGTTACTGGCACTGTTTGATAATTTTCACGTGGCATTTTCTGACCCGTTTCGATCCGTGGAGTGAATAAAAACAATAACAAACCACGCCCAGGTGGACAGGGTTTTTTAAAACCCTAAACCTAAGAACTGCAAGATAACTAAAAATTGCCGCTGCTTTTAATGTAGCGACCTCACGCAATACTTCACTCGCTCCATTCAACCACCTTGTAAAGGAGGAAGAATTTTATCAAAAAGTAAGTCACTCAACTATAGGCTAGCCTTAGAAGATACAATGGGTGTTAAATGTGGCAAGTTAAGTACTCTAGTCCTTAAAATAGCCAAGCTATTCATACTGAACAAACATAAAAAGTTCCCTTCTAATATTCAAAACTAAATCTGCAAACTTTACAGAAACCATAATTGATGAAGTCATCTAATTAACGTCAAAAGATGTATTTGTTTTTGAACACCAGATACTGCAAGTTCATTTCAAATGCTTCAAATCGCCAATTTTATGATTGTAAAAACCTTGACATGAGCCCCATACCCTGTCCGTTTAAAGGAAAAAAGTGGAAACACAGAGGTTTCTTGATAGCTCCTGCAAGACACAGATTCATTAAATTTGGCTCTTACCTCTTCGCCGGAGTAGAGTTTGAGAACCACTTGATCATCTTTAAACGATACATCAGCGATTGAATTGTTAGCATGGACATCTACACCCTCTGCAACACAACGAACGATTTCAAAACTTTATAGGATTTGTACGCTTTATCAGGTACTAAATCCGAGCACTATAAGGGACTTGCAGGCACTAAATTTAAGGACTTTCAAAGGCTTTTCCTCCAAAAATCAAGTTGTAGAAACGACTTAATCTGAAGCCAACGCAGAACCATGAATATGTAGGACTTTTCGTTTCTCATAGATGATTTCTTCTATATGTAATCTGCTAGCTCCGAATTGTAAGACCAAGTGCCAAATAAGAAACTAAATATCGCAAACTCCAAACCATTTTCAATTTTATCGTCTTCTAATACTGACCAAAGAATTTACCAATCACCTCGTTTTACTTTCTCGGTCGTCCATTTACTAAGATATCTTGGCAGCACCATTCCCATGTTCCCTGAGGATCACAATGAACACACAATAAGGAATTGCTAAAGACTTCACTCTAACCTATGTCTTTCCTGCCCTCCCTTTACTTCGGCATTGTAAATAGCCAAGTAACGTAGGCTTGACACTTTGCACAAATGCAGTAAAAGCATGCCTGTACGAACCATCATTTTTTAGAAAATCAGCTTAAAGCGTTTTCGCATATTTGATGTCTATTACGAATCGGGCTGTTTTAAAATAGGTTCTTCAAGACAAAAAGTACGTGTATCAGAATTTAATAATTATAAATGGAAGTGATCATTTTTCCAGTCGTTAAAAACGTATAATACAGTACTAGCCAAAACCAAGAGTTTGCCAGTTTCAATTTTTTAGATTAAAAACGCTATCACAAAATTATGTTGGAGATTGAAGGGGCAATAAAGAAGTTCACATTTTATTACTTTTCCAAGATAAACCATTTTTAGGGCAGATACTTTAACTTTAGGAAAGTATGCATGTTTCACAAGACTACTTCAGTTGCTTTAATGTTTTACGTTTTAGCTGCTTCATCAATTTTATCTATTTTATGCTCTATGCTTTCCAACAAAGTGGAATTTACCAACTTTTGTGAATGTATGTATGTGTGAACGTATATGTGTATGTATGTGTGTTTGTATGTTATTAACTTAAAAAACAGATAAAAATTATCGATAAAAGAATGAAGAGTAACTTACTAACGAAGCTCAAAATTTACATTAACTAACACCAAACCCTAAAAGAACAACCGCAAAGAACGGAGATTAAGTACATAAACTTCTATAGTGAGGATATTTCTGGTTTTTTTCGACCCTTTCATTATGCACACAAAGTACCATAAGTTGTTGCATACACGGACCTTACCTTCTTCGGGGAAAATCTGGTAAACGTGCATTCCCGTTTGTTTTCCTGAAAATATAATGGCATAAGCCTGAGATGTTCACGGTTATGGTGAACAGTGAAATATTGCCGAAGTACGTGCATGTGGCAGAAACTGCTCACTGTACTTTAGATACTCAACAAATGCGTCAGTTTGACAAGGAAACCGGAAGGTTAAATAAGTGCTGATTTTTTGAATTTCGTGTTTTATCCAAAAAGGTAGCTTCAAACTGCAAAAAACCATTGGAATACTTTTAACCAAAAGCTAACTGACATTGAGTTTATCACACACGTTGACTGAAACATACATCAGGAGTAACTCTTGAGAGCAACAGGTTTGTACAGCATTCATAAACACAATACTTTTCCCCTAAACGTCCAGCTAGTTACCTCTATGTCCGAGGGCACATGCCAGTTCACTACCAAGAAATCCACCGCCAATCACAGCGACAGACTTTGCATTTTTTGTTTTCTCATCAAGATCTTTAAAATCATCAACCTACAAAATAACAAAAGTGAAGTATAACAATGTTCACGTCACACTTGCTCTAAGCCCTGAACACTTTCAGCTGCGGAATTTGATAGAAAGGGTTTTTAGATCACCGGAAACAAGTCCTTCTTGGCTTTACAAGCATTTGAAGTACACTGTTGGCAGTTTTATCTAATCAAGGGCAGAACTTCATTATTACATTCACTTAGAACAGTAAAATGGAAAACTTCTTTTTGACTGTAGACGTTTGGGATAAGGGTAGATGAGAGTATTTGAATAGAACATTTGGGTTATGGGTAGACTGACAAAAGGATCCCGTGTGAGTGATAAGGTTCAAGAACATTTTAGTAGGCACACGATTGTTGGGGTGGGGAGTGGTGTAGGATTATTGGGTTGGGGAGTGGTGTGGGGATAATTGGCGTGGTAGTGGTGTGGGGATTTTAAGGTGCAGTAAGGAGAAAGGGAATATAATACATTTTCTTATTTCTCGTTATATTTCTTAAGAAAAATGTAACTATTCTCGCCCACCATTAAACAAGCTTAATTTTTCAGCTCTTCAGGGCTCAAGCATGAACAAAGTACTGTTACCTTTGATAAAAACTGACCTTTCTGAACAAGGTAATTCTTTTTCTAATTTCCTCGCTGGCGTTGGTAAATATGGGCAGGTTTCTTGGGATGCCACCTGGAAAGACAAACCTACTGTAAGAAATGAAGTACTTTAAACGTCCTTATCAAACTCACTGGCGTTTTCACGAAACACACAAAATATTAAAGCATCACTAGACACGTTTGGAACCAAACAAAAAACAACTGTTACATTTTGAATACGTAAATCTTTATACCAAACAACATTGGCTGCATGTCAACAAATACCGATAGCAAATATCGATCTCCACTTCAAATCACACACTCTTTGGTTTCCTTCACTATGCATCCATTTAAAGGAGTATCTACAACACTGTTTTCCAAAGAATTCAAGTGCCGCTTTTTGTTTAATAACGGTACTATTCAGTGCGAACACAAATCAGTTCGTGAACTGTTGTAACTTGTAAACACGCCCCAAGTGTTTTCTGGGACGAATGCACGTTTTAGGCACCACACATAGATTAGGAAGTCAGGTCAACATTTCGACTTGCTAAACAACTTATAAGGTCACAGTTGTAATTTCCATTGTGTTTGCTGCGTGGGTTATCGAACGTTCTGATTTTTGGCAAACAGACACCTCTACAAAGCTGGTAAACATGACACATAAAGAGACAGACAGACAGACAGACAGACAGACAGACAAGATCAGACCAACGGAACGGCAGTTAAACTCAATGACAGAGAAACACAAAAACCAAGAACACAAGTACAAAAACACGCTCTTATAACGTAGAATTTGACTTCACAGTCAGGTTGTAAGACGAACAGAACAGTTCTTTACTGTACATGTAGGTGAGTATTAAAGGTACAAGATTGGCAGCATTCCTCTATACACTGTAAGAGCTTTTAAAGTTTTAGTAGCTATTAAGTTGCTGTCGTTAAGTTCCAGTGTTCGTACCTGGAGCAATAAGTA
>JAOBRG010017238.1:0-23456 GCA_027574985.1 Umimayanthus nakama | reverse complement strand
TTGTTCCCCACCCCCCCCCCCCCCCTAACCTCTCTCCCTCCCTCCTTATATAAAGGCGTTTAAGTTAGCATTAAAATCAATCGTCGCTCCGGCCTAGTAGAGAAATTCATTACATACCTCCATTAGCAGGTTATACTCAGCCAGAATCTCTGCCAAGAAGTTTCTATGTGATATCGCCAGTCGGAGCAAGCTCTGTTTAATAAGATGCGCCGCCATTTTGCGGAATCGTGGCAGATCTTCAAGTAGCTGTGTGTTTAGTGCCTCGTAGGTTTTCTTGGCTAGCTCCAACTCTTCTTTAGCCTGGAAAGTAAACATAACAGCTCAAAAAACTAAATAGTCCAGATGAGTTTAATCTCATTCACTCACAAAAAGGAAGAACTAATTAAAAAGTACGTTTAAAAACATTTCTGTATCTTTACTTTAGTTACACCAAGAGCCCCTCAATTTTGCCGCAGAATACATAAAAACATAAAAACATGTAAGGGCTTTGGGAACTCAAAAAGGTTGAGTCGGTTGATTCTTGTTAATCAAGGCCCGAAGAGGACACAGAGTAAGTAACACAACACTTACGGTCTTGAATTTATCTCTATCTTTAATCTTGTCAATTTTGTTGGACAAACTATCGTAATCCAAACACTTGTGGTGGCGTTTCTGGATCAGTCGCTGTGGTCCTTGGAACAAACCCAGGAGTAGGTTCAAGGGGGTCAACACTTGGCTCTGAATCTGATTCATCTGGTTTGGATACGGAGGGTGTTGGTACAATTAGCATTTCTAACAATACGACTCTGGGTACTGATAACTGAATAACAAACAAATTTTATAAATGGAGAAGTTATGCTTTGACTGAGTAACCAAGTCACTTCAAATGATTTAAATATTTCAGCACGAAAGGGAAGTACAACATTTCGTCTCCATCAGACCCAAGTAAAAACCGTCTGTAACTGGCTTCTTAGTTTGGAAATCATCGCATTGACCGACAACTGTAAGGAATTGGATTATTGCTTTCTGCCTTATCGTTGTGCCTATAAGCCTATTCTATTTTATTGATATTATCAGTGACTTGGACAAGGCGTATAAACTACCACCACACAAAAGGAAGAAATTGACGAGGTACATTTAGAAAAAACACACAAACAACAAATAGAAGATAAAAACGAACAAGAACAGCAACTGCATGCAACAAGAAAGGGAGAAGAAGAGTGAGAAGAAAGCGAATATTCTTTGAGTTCATTTTAAACGAAAATGGTAGTCTTCTAAGTTCAAAATTAATTTTTACCAAAAAGTTTCAGTAATACTGATAACCATAAACAGTAAGACACGAGGCAAGAATTGCAACATTTCATAACTTCATGTATATAGCTATCTCAAAAAAGGTTGTCATAGTCAATAGTCGATACTGGGACCGAAAGGAACTATGGGTATGGTCATAATGAGTGATAACTCGCCAGCGAAGGTTGTTGCTGTATGGCCGAGGCATAATGATGAGCCTGCACTCTATATTATGCACAGTCATGCTACAATAGTAGGGAATAAATTGAGCTTATTGAACCCCACAATTCCTTTCGGTTCCAGTATCGACTATTAACTATGACAACCTTTTTTGAAATACCTGTACATTCTGCAGGCCCGTTTATAAACAAGTATGTTAAACGTGAAAAGCTACATGAATTTTGAAGTCAATGTGTGACTCAACAAGGTGTCAGTCTACAAGGATTTGAGTGTCTCTTCTATACGTTTGCATAGCTAACAACAAGACGGCAACAGAGCAATACTCGGCTAAGAGTTAATGCCGAGTCATATTTGACAACAACGTTAATAGCACTGAAGTCTGTCCAGTCACTTACGAAGGTATCCCCGCGGGTGTCCATAATCATTGAACTCTTGCGTTTCAAATTTAGTTGTAAAAGGCGTATTTTGAAAAAAAGTTGTTCGAATACAACAAAAACTGTTCCTAATTAATGTCCTGAGTCCTGGGCAAGTGCCACTCTTCGGATTGCGCTTAAATAACGTTTGCCCTTTAAATATTAATAACTCCAAAAATTAATTCTAAACTTACCGGAAATAAAAAAGACTAAAAATTCCTTCAAAACTAACAACTTACTTAACATATGTGAATCTTTACCAACTGCGGTACTCTGTTGCAATGATCCAACTTTTCATTTTTTTAAATTGAAAGAATATGACATAATACAAGTGCCGAAACTGTCCAGTCACTTACGAAGGTATCCCCGCGGGTCTCCATAATCCTCCTCAGTGCGCTGCCATACAAACTCACTTCCGTGCAGGTGGCGGCATCGCTGTAGTAATCTTTGATGTTCTCGGCCATACCCAACTGGCTGGAGGTCGTTTCCTGACAAGAAAAAATCTTATCACTAATTATACAGTAAAAAACCGCCTAAATGAACAAGCGGATTAACAACACTCAGGCTGAAGTTTGGTCAACAAAGTACTGGAGAGTTCGCCGCTGACCACTTAGCCTTAGGGCTCACGAGTTAAGCAGACCGCTGACCTACTCTTTTGGAGTCGGCCATCTTGTTTACTGTATTTTCCCGCAACACTCGCTCTTTCTCGGTTCTTGTAAGTTATGTTCGCCATTTATATCCAGAGTGTGTTTCTTCAAGTACCACATACATAAGAACAGAGTCAGCCTGACAAATGAAAAATATTCTAGCGCAGAGTAGTCCAACCTTAACTGCCAAACTTAAGTTAAAGTTAATTTAGAACAATTAATGCCCTTGTTAACATTCTGCCCTCTATTTACGTCTTATTTTAACAAGTCGATCGAAAACAAATAAAAACATAACTAGTTGTGGCCCCACATTAGACTTTCCACAAGTCGTGCTCAGTCCGCGGGAGGAAAAAGAAACTGAGCGCGAAGCGCGCGACCTAGCCTCGCGGAGAACTAGACCGGAAATAGTGAGTGTGCGAAAGACTTTGAGAAAGTCTAGCCCAACATTAACAGTTAAACTTAACTTAAAGTTAATTTAGAATAATCAATACTCTCGCTTGCAATGGAACAGAATAATCGCCGCCTACCGAAAGTTTTTAAGTGAACAACTAATGACGCACGCAAAGTATGCCGGGCCGCTCATCCTGGCGTTCTATTTGGTTCCGCTCACACACCTGGTATTGCTCTAGAAAGCTTCCAATGTTCTTTGTCAGATTCTTCACCAACTTTTCCACAGTGTACAGTTTCTTTTCCTCTTCAATAAACGTTTCGTCAACGGTCTGTTAAAAGAAGTTGCACATATTACCAATTAGTTTGTTATGTTTGTTGTCAAGTTATGTTCCTTTCCCCTGTCACACCCAATTCGTTTTGACAGTTACGCACCGAATTTTTTTATTCCTTTGAAATTTTTTGTGACGAACTAAATAAACTAAACTTATAGAAAAAATAGTTCAATCGAGACAGCTATATTGGGCGAGACATTGGACAAAGCTGAATCCAACAGGTACTTCTTTAATTTCAAAAAGAGGAATAGAAACGGTGAAAGAAAGACTTTTTTTTACTGTAAAACTTTCTACTCAGTTTTCACACTGACATGCAAGGATACGATATGGACGAGGATTTGAAGGAAGCGCAGTGAGTGAAATCACGTACACACCCCACATCACGTGAAAGAGAAGCCAATTACATGTGCATGCCTCATATTGAGTGTGAAGTATTAGGCTTGCACGTGACCGAAAAGGCAAGATTTCATTGGTAATCAACGCAAGCGATCTGATCCATTGTTCTTAGTTTATTTATGAGTATGAACCTTACTGTTCTAGTTAAATATGAGGAAAAAACAAAGAAGCAAAAAAAACAAAAAAATCACCAGATAATCATAAGTACAATGTAAAAGTTGATTACAACCTGAGAACCAAGTCCTGTAAGCTGTGTTAGTTTCTGGTTAATTCTGGAAGATTTCTTGATCACCGAGTGCCAGTTGAGTTTCTGGACCTTTTTGGAAATACCACTCTCTTCAGGCCTCTTGTATTTTACAACTATAACAGCGGTAAAATTGGAAAATAATTAAACCCATTTAAAAGAAATATGATACTATTCTTAATTTAACAAAACGAAAGCAATGAAATAAATTTTAAAACTCTTTTGAAAACTAAGGGGTGAACCATTTCATCTTTGAGGGGGAGGGCTTTTTTGGTGAGCAGGATTTTTTTTTCATGTCCTATAGTGTGCAATAATTTCTTTTGTGATACAAAACACCAGCAAGAATTTTTTTTTGAACTGCAACATTTTTTCCCTTGGAAATATGATGCAGGATATTTTTTTCGTTCACCAGTTGCTGCAGGATTTTTTTTACAAAAACTTGGCTTGCAGGAATTTTTTTTTCACAAAAGTCCACCCCCCTCCCCCCCCCCATCAAAGATGAAATGGTTCGCCCTAAGCAGGTAAGACATGGCACTGAAACTGTTATCATGTAATAAATGAATTGTGTTTACTTTGTTCACACAGAGCACAAAATTCCATTTTCCATGACTTTCTTAGACAAATTTTGATTGCCAGGTTTTTTCTACGCTTAGATTTTGAAATGTTTGGTCTTAATCCAAGATGGCCGCACAATTTCTCACTCTGCAATTGTCGTAGGAATTCGTGTTATGTGTCCTTCCATTTTGTGTTTTTGTGTGCTTTTTTGTACTATTAGTTTTGTTTGTCTAGTTCTTTGTCATATCAGCTGTTCGTGTATTGTGTTGAATGGATGTATTCTCCTATAACATTCTGTTAACATTTTTCTTACAGACCCTAGGCTGAGGTACTTGACTCGATTAGTTTTTAACTACTATCAAGTACCTTGAGCTCTTTTCAACCACTAACCTATAAGGTAAAGTGTTGTTGTTGCTGTTGAAATGCCAAAATTTCACGAATTTGCAGGTTTTCAATGACCAGAATGAATCCTTTTTAGCGTAAATCAGTAGTTGTTTAAACCAACATACAGCCAAAGATCAAAATACGTTTTGACCAAGGTTGTGCGCTAAATGGTTCAAATATTTTAGCACTTCATTCAGTAGTGTCGGTTTTCAGTAAAGTTAACATTTATTAAAGTAAATATAACAAAACTCCGAAGCAAACGTTAACTGTGAAAAAATAATTGGTCTAAAAACCTCTGGCACGCCGGTCACAAAATGATAACTCAAGGTGTTAACACACAGTAAGCAGTTTTTATTACCAAGATCCTTTCTTCTTTTGACTTCATTAATTGCGGCAGCGACATCCGTCATGGCGTTGATGGCCTTGATCAGGTTGTACTTGTCTTTGTGTATTTCAGGGGTGCACTGCACAACGAAATTGAGAGTTTGTTTGTCATAAGTGGGTCTAGGTAAAACGATCTTTAATATTTCAGGGCCTTCTTTAGTGTTTGGTGTGTTTTAAGACCAGTACGCTCGTACGCGTCAAAACAATCCTTAAATGCCTACGTATTTGGAGTTCTAAATAACTATTTCAACAGAAAATTGAGAAAACAAAGTAAGGAACGGGATTATACTTTGCAGATATTCAACGGCATTGTTCCATGATAATGCTTCTAAGCCATCATAATACTTAGTGGCTACACTACAGAAAAAAATACAAAAGGCTTTAAAACATCGGTTATAATTATCTCTAAAACTCGTACATGTACGTCAGTTTCGGTTTAAGTTGTAAAGGGAATTGTCACAACTCCAATGTCGACTGTAAACTGAAGACGTTCAGATTTTTAATAGAAATTCTTCAGATTCGAAAACCTTTGTAGGTCTTGTATAGTATTGATACTATTAACTTGACTGACCTCCACTGAAAAGTAATAAAAACGTGCCGATATTCAACGACAGTGTGCTTTACCAATACGATTAATTCTTATCGTGCATGAGGCGGCATTTACTTATGTGCTTCAATGATCAAGTTCCTTTACAACCTTCAGATCGAGTGCACGGAAAAAAAAGTCCAAGAAAAAGCTGATATTGGAACACTAGTTAAAAAGTTCTAGACAGAGCAACTTAAAAAAATGCAAATGATCGAAACTTTGACGAAATAAGCGTTTTTGCAAATGTGATATTCAACAAATAATAGCCAATGGATCTACTACATGCAATCAGTACATGTAGATAGCGGCAAAGTTGGTAGACGTGAGCAAAATAGACCGACAGTGTACTGAATTTTTTTTTTCCAAATGATCAAAATGATTCGGATCACCAAAAGACTTTATTCGGGGCCTTGTTATTTTCTATATTTCTAGGTGTGCTCCTGGGTTTTTTTGGGCGTGGAAATAACACTCCTTATTTGATTTTCTCTTAGTTAACACGGTATATGATTGGGCTAGCACCAAAGGGCAAACACACGTATGCTAACCTTTAACAGTTCATTCAGAAGCAGTGGATACTTGAGCACTCGCTGAACTGGCTTGATGAGAAATGAAGACAAATCCCAACACTTCGTGTGTTCTCTGAAAATAGTCACGAATACCATACTTAGTGAGCTGTGTTGTTATTTGAGAGAATACAAATAATCCCCCAGGGGAATGTCGTTTAGCACCTACCAACCCCTCCTAAAAGCCGTTGAGCCCACACGCTAATTTGAAAACGTTGGCCTTTCTTACGTAGTTTCTGATTCCCTACCGTGTGGGTCTACGCACCAAAACACATAAAAATAATAATAACAATAAGAAGAAGAAGAAGAAGAAGAATTACAGTAATAATAAAAGTAAAAACAGTAATAATAAAAATAATATTAATAAGAATAATGGCAATAATAATAAAAAGATTGGTATTGATACTAATACTAACTATGATCTATGATGATATAAATAATACTATGATGATAACAACATCAACCACAAAATAGAATGATATAGACACTTTATTCTTTTGGGACAGCTCTACACTACAATCGAGTTCCTAAAATCTCAGAGCTGATCGGTACGTCAGACATTGATAAACTTTATTTGGTACAGCATTCCGGCAAAATTTTGGATTGCATGCCACTAAATTATTTCTAGTGTGACCTCGGTTCTAATGAGCAGAGCAGCGTCATGTTCAATGCGTACTTAACTAAAACTAATTGCACCTATTTGAGAGGGAGCCGTTAAATTTACGTGATTGTGCTTTTGATGATTCTATCAACACGATGGGTAAATGAAACTTCAGATCATAATAATATAATTCTGGACAGAGCTAAAGAGTTAAGAACAAGTGATCTTAACACAGCACAACAAACTTCAAACATACGGAAATCAGCTAATAGTTCCCAGGTATGATTTTGGGTTGGATGTGCTGCCCTGAAGCATTCAAACACTCATCCCATTTCAAACCCGAAATTGCAATGTCGTACAATCTATACCCTATTTCAGATATATAAAAAACATGTATAACTATTACACAAGCCAAAAGAACCCCGAGCCCTTACTTTAGCTTATTTGTTCTGAAATATGCGAAGTGGTTGTAATGGAAAAGAATTCGAAGCATCTACCTCGTTTATGTGGCACCCACGTTCTGGCTGCTAACAAATACAGTAAACGTGGAAGACGCGCTTAAGATTGATACTCGTTCTTATTTAGATTAGTGTTGAGAGGAAAATATATATTTTTTTTTATCAAAACAGAGTAACATTGACGTTTGTTTTCGTTTTTAATACCTTGAACGAGGGTGCCCATGACCAGACCAAGCCGGGTCATGTTCGATATGCCAAGTGACAAATGAGCCCTGAGTTGCGTCACAAAGAACGCAACAATGTACTGTCAGTGTCACTTTAAAACAATGAGCGATGGCACCTCACTTGGTATATCGAGCATCACCCACCAAACCAAGGACTTTCTCTCGGGAGATAAAAGAGCCTGGGAACGAGGTTGATAGTCAGCGCAGCTGGCGTTTCAGTCACTGGAGAAGACGAGAAAAAAAAAGTGGTTGTTAATCTCTCGCCATTCAATTTCTCCTCTCCAACGACTGAAACGCCAGCCCCGCATTATGGTTCCAAGATTCCAGGCAAAAACTTTATCCTATTTAATACCAAATGCTCCTGAAAACCACAATTAAGGGGAACACATAAATGAAATTCCATTACTGGGAGAATTTCTTCCCCTCCGGTATTATTTTCTCTAAAATAAAACGTATATCTACATACCTCATTGCTTCCATACATGTTTTAAATGCATTTTGAACTTCAACATCTTCCTCATACTGGGGAATGAGGCGGGAACACAATAAACGTTGATTCACAAAGGGTAGGTCGTCTAAACATTGAATATCAAGCGGTTCAGAATAGCAACTACAGTTAGTAATATTTTGAAACTGAGATCGCTTTTCATTTGTCCGGTCTGGCCGGTCCGACCACTCTTAAATGAAACCGACTCAAAATTACTGTTCTCTAAATTGAAACCGAGATATCTGCGTAATATGTATTGTTTTATTACTACTTTCTTACTATCATTGTTATTTAAGCTCTCCTTGAGTTGGAGATATTATTTTTAAGTTGAAGAATTCGCCTGCATCAACGGACTAAAACAGTATTTTCATATGTATTTATTTCTCTTCTTTTCCTTATAGTTAGTCTATCTAGATTAGGTTTTTAATTTTTTTCCTGTTAAGCGCTTAGAGCACAGAATAAGCGCTCTATAAATACCTCTATTGTTATTACCTTTTCCATCAATGCAGTGGCATCGTCGTGGTTCTTACAGTAATCTGCGTACACTCTCTTCATCTTCTCAGACACAGCTACAAAACATTTTCCTTCAATGGAAGCGTTAGTTAGTTAGGTTGGTTGTGATTTTGTTGACATCACTTTTCTCATTTTACATGTACGGCTACCGACACTACATCTTCTCAATTTGGTGTGGTCTCTCTAGGCCCGTAGCGCACGCACCCCCCCCCCTCCCCCACCCCCATTCGAAGCAAAAAAGGTCCGCCTGATGGGATCGTAAAAGATTTAAAATAATGATAAACATCGTGGTGGTGCAAGGATTGTCTGCTCCGACAAAGGGCTAGCTCTCGAAACGTCAGCTAAACACCATATCCCACAGGCGAAAAACATAACATGTCAACTTTTGTTGATCAAACCCACTTGTTCAGCGTACTCGCCCATGCAGAAAAACAGGGTTTTTTCAAAACTAGTCTTCAAGTGAATAGCTATTCCAGTCTGCCCATACAGCGGTTTAAATGTGGTAAGTTCAAGTATTGTATACATGTAAACATTACCAAAAAATAACCTCCGAGCGATTGCTCTATTCCCCGTCATAGTTGCTGATTTTGTGCTGTATACTACGCTCAATTAGGGTCGACTGTCGCTCTGAGAACGAAAGATCCTATTAAATAAAAAGGCAAAACAAGTAGCCCAAACCCCTAACCATCCTTAAACAAACACACAATAGCATATTGTCAAAAAGTGACAGTTGTTACTGCTATTGTTCAGCAACCAATGGAATAAGACAGCGCATTTGTAGAACTATAGCTTATACTGCAGCTATACTATTCATCAGCTTTTCCGTACTCGTACCTAGTTCTTGTTCAGAGCTGTCCTTCTCATCAACTGCTTCCTCAAAAGAAGCAAAGAGCTTGGCTGATAGCTCAACCACTTCCTCCATGTTTCCAAAAAGAACGTTGCAGTCAATACCATTATCCTAGCAGAAGTGAAACAAATTTGTCTCAAAACAAGAATTAACGTCACATCATCTTAGTGTAAAATGCAATTTTTTTAATGAAAGACAGTTTAAATGGAAAGGCTGAGTTTTTAAATAATACATTGCAATTTCTCACTGAGTACATGTACCTCAGACTTTTTCAGCTCATGGAAAAAATACTTGACGCACAGCTGCAGGTCTTGGAGGTAGGCTTTCTCCGTTGTTATCAGTTCGTTAACAACCTTCTGACGCTGCTCTGCCAGCTGTTGTTGAGTGGACTGAGGCTTGTAATCTAATCCATGAAGTGATTCTGGAGACGAAAACACAAGGTTACCTAAACCAGGCGGAATATATATAGGTATATAGGAGAAACAAGTTTGGTAATGGCGTTCAGAAAGAAAGTAGCTAGACGGTGCGTGTGTCAAGCAAGAAGCTGGAAGTGAGATCAGGCAAATGAACCGTGTGTTAAGGAGAAAGGGTTATTCAGGTTGAACAACTGGTGTGGTCTGCGGGTGTGTGTGTGGGGAGGGGGGGGGGGACAGCATTTTTTAGCCATTTGTTTTCCTCTCAACCTCTCTCTGCCACTAAATGCAACCCTACGTGTTACTGTACTCCATCGGGATCCGTATTCTTTTACAAAAATTTATTCAAGACTCCAGGACTTTCTAGGAATATCAATAACAAAACTTCTAGGAATTGTTATAAGCATTTTAACACAAGTCTTCTAGAAGAATAAATTGAACCTATATCAAGATTCCCGCTCAAAATAGAGAAGGCTCACTGACTTTGTACTGACTTTTCACTGATAAATTCTCTGAGATATTTCAGTTTCCAACTCTGTCTTTTTAGGGTTAACCAACTCCAACGGCAAGCCGTTAAATACAAATTCGTTTGCCTGCTACAGAGTGTACATTGTAACTCTTTAACACGTTTCAAAGATCCGAAATTTAAAACTCAGTTTCCAGAAGTTCTCTAGGGTTGTTCCTTAATTTTTGTGCTACACTCCGAAAAGTAAATGAAACAAAACATTACTATCCCAGAAGTTTATAGAACATTTTTTGATTCTGCAAACCTTCAAGCTGCTTCAGATCAGTGCTAATCTCATCAATAATGTCTGCACACACTCCGAGGTTGTCAAGTACTTCCTGCTTTCTGCTTTCTTCAACCACACCCAGTAACGCTTCCAGACTCTTTTGGCTGTTGACTTGTTTCTACAGTAATAACATTTACAAAGTATCAAACACGACCAAATACCACAGACTGACTCAGTCAAAACACAAGAACAGATTGAGTGCGAAGCACTTGGCTGGAGTCTGCTTTACTAACAATGCAACAGCCGACTAACTAGTGAATGAAAGAATGGGATGAGCCGTCAGGTTCGGCAGATCTCTTTTCTCTGAATTTAAGGTGGCTCAATATAGTTTTCATTCTTTGTGCACACAAGCCAGTGCTTGATCGCACGTGCAATTCTTGATTTTGCAAAATCTGGATTTTGTAACTTTATCAGCAATTTTCTTGTCCCAGTTTATATATGCAATATATTTTAACAATGAAACTAGCTATTTCACCCCAGCCCCTCTTTTTTCTCTCCTAATGAGATTGTAGCGAACAAATTTGCCTGTACACAAAATATTGAAACACTTCACCAAGGAAACTTGAGGAAAATCTTAATAATGATAAGAAAAAGGCTAAAGACACGGGATTTTAAACTCTTCACTATTTTTGAAAGTGAGACAAAAACGTTCAACAAGTTAGTCTAATGGATAGTTTAAAACCCAACAGTCATCGTTTGATTTATGTTAAGGAGGGAAAAAATGCTTAGCGGGCATCACGGCACCCTGGAGGTTGAGAGGCAGAGTGCACGTGCGGAGAATAAAAACTGTATCGAGCCACCTAGATCCGGTTTTCAGCCTGGTATAACTACACACTGTAAGTCAGGCACTTAAATTAATTAACTATTGCTTTTTTCGCGAGACCTAATTTTGCAGTTATAGCGAGTTAAAGTCTCACGATTCAAAAAAGTTATTGTTTAGTAACACTTAATTACAACAAATGAATTATTAGACAACCCAAGTTATCACACAATAAAATAATTAACAAATTTTCAAGATAAAAAAAAAATTATAGTTGAAACTGCTTAAGGATAAACCAAAGCTCACCTCTAACTCTAACTCCACCTCTGCTATTCTCTGTTCAAGCTCTTTCCGCTTTACATGTGAGTCAATGAGGAACTGCCTTTCCTCTGTGAATTAGAGAGTCAGTTGGTAAACAATGTGTAAACACAAAACAAAATGTACAACATCAGTTATAAGATCCAAAAGGCTTTTGTGGCTTGGTGGCAAAGACGCCTGCAAGAAACTGGTTAGAGACAGTAATTTTCTTGCATGCTCCGATTTCTTGTAAACACAAAATTAATTCACTACAGCTACTGGGTATTCTTCTCCAACTCTCACTTGACATATGAAAATCATAGGTTCATTTCTCTCGTCCAAAAATAAGAAGAAAAATATGTTAATGAATCCTTGATGAAAATTAACTGTTAATATTTGTAAATAACTCATGACAATTAAGTGCATAACCAGGACTTTTCTTTGGGAGGGTACATGGAAGCTGAAGAACATGCTCCCCAAGGAAAATTTGAGAAAACCTGGATATGCCTTGGACTGCTTTTCTTACATTTTAATGGTGAAGAAAGAGAAATGAGTAGTGAAAAGAAGAAATAGCTACAACTTGATCTTTACCTTTACAAACTGGGGAAAAGCAGTTAAGCTCGTCATACGTGTAAATTAACAATCTGTAAGCCAAACTTTATTAAACTGTGTTCCTTTGCACAATAACTTTGGTAATAAAATACAACAATATAAGTTGAACATTAACTACTGTAACTGACAAAGATTTCAAAACTACTAAAGAATTACATCAAAAAAAATCTCAATCAACAGGTTAATTATCTATTCAACATCAGTAGTTGACTTATAGCATTCCAGAACGTCCTGTATATAGATAGCACTAACTTGCAGTATATCATCATCTACCATAGAAATTACGTATTTAAACAGACTTTTCAAACTAGTTCTTTCTAGGCAGACCTTTTCAGCCCATGTGGGAAGGGGGTGCATGCCTGACCATGTACCTTTAAGTGCACTGAGCTCATCTAGCCATCCTTTGATCTTCAGCTTGCTTGCTGACATTCTTGGGTCCATTTCTTTCTGTTTTTCACTGTCAGCACCAATCATCTAGGTTCAAAAATAACAAAACACAGGTTTAACACAAATTAGAACTTCAGTGGGGTTGAGAAGAAATTAAGGCTCACTAGAAAATGTTGACTTTTTTCTTAAATGGCAACAGAAACTTTCATTTCTCGAACAAAATACTGTGAGTGTTTGTACCTGCATTATGATTTCCATTCCTGTGCAGATGTTCTTTTCACGCTGAAAAAGAGGAGTCAATTTAACATTTTATTGTGTTAAGGTGGTTCCCCATTCTAGTCAGTCTTTTGATCAAATAAATGTTTTTTAATATTTCTTTATGGTTCATATTCACATTTGGTAAGAAGTATACATTCAAGCAGAATTTACCAAATGTTATAATGTTAGATTATTGATTACTGCCCCGCAGAAACATGTTTTGCTGAGTCATAATGGATTTGAAGTCAACAAAAGATTATTCTTGCTGGAAGTTGTTCAGATGACATGTACTTGTACTTAAAAGCATGCACTGTAAAAAACATTCATGCCTAGCAACAGGTACAGAGGACAGCTACACAAATAGACGTATTTCTGGAACGCAAAGCAGGCGGAAGTTTCAATGCAAAGCTTAAACATGTCAGAAAGGTTGGATGTGCTTGGTTTTCAAAAAAATGATCATGCAGGTCACAAAGTATTTGCATGAGAAACAACTGCTGGCACAAAACACAGCATATTCTCAAGAATGGCTGACAAGATGGCCAACATAGCAACAAACTTAAGATAGAAGTTTTGATATATTAATTTTTATAAAGCAAAACCAATTTTTATGTGTAATGACCAAATCTGATTGGACATGAACCAAGTTTCAAATTATGCAACTTTTTTGAGGGGTTAGTTTATAGCCTCGAGATGGTGATACCAGTAATTATAGAATTATACAGTACGATGTGTTAATGTTACCTTCTGACATCCTAACATCTAACTTAAAATAGTACACTGGAGAAACCCCACAGTGTTAGCACAGCACTTGAGATTTACATGTACACTTCTGTCACACTGCTGTCCACACTAATATCACAGCGGTGAGAGTTTTAACTAGTGTGACATCAGTGATGTTAACAGTATTGTGACACTTGTGTACGTACATTGTAACTGTGCTGTGACAGCAGTGGCGGCAACCATTAGTGTGTCAACGATTTAAACTGACAATGGTGCAACAGCAATGAAACTGACAATGCTGTGTAACTTTACTGTTCGCTCTAGTGTGACAGCGGTGACAAATGACAGTACTGTGACAGCAGTGGCACTGACAGTGCTGTGACAACTGACAGTGCTGCAGCAGCAACGTTTATTTCGCTGTCTCAACACTGTCACTACTGCAGCTGTCACAATACTGTGCTCATTTTCGCTGCCACAGTGGTTGCTCATTTCCCTCTCCACAGTACTGACAGTGTACAAAGGTGTCTAGCCACTGTAGGATTCCTATGTGTATTTTTTATTACTATCACTGTTAAATGTATCATTTGTATTAGTGTCATTAAATTTTCTAATTTATATAATTCTTATTAGTTATAATTGCTATTATTGTTTTTATTAACAAGTTCATGTTCACCTACTTATTATTACCTGCAATTTCTTCTCTGCCTCAGCAATCTTGTCATCAAACTTTGATATTTGAGGAATTTCAGTTAAGTCGATCTCATCTTTCTTTGTCTCAGCTGAAAAAGAAAAGCACAAGCCAAAAAAATGATTTACATCATTTTTTTGGAACTTTTAGAATGTAGAACCAAATGAAATTTTCACTCATTTGAAAAAAATAAAATATTTAAAATCAATTAGGATTTTAGTTAAAGTGCCTATGAAATGAAAATTCTTATTACCTCAGTGGATAGACCTTGCTAAGTGAGAATCAGCAGTGAAAAAATTTTGTAAAAAAATTTTTTAGGGTTCTTGAAACATTAACATTTCAACTGACGACGTCACAAGTGTGACAAGCAAACTTGCATTTTTGAAATCTGCTGCCAATCCATAACCTTTCGATAAATTTAAACCAAACTTAGACAGATTATGTATTTCAAAGTTTTCTTCAGAATAGAAGGAGTTGTTTCATCATCATGGCAACGCACTTGGTTTCAGACTGCAACTCTCAAAAAAAAAATTTCTGCTATTCCAAAAACTTTCACCAAGGTAGAACAGAAATTTGGTTGCAATTGTTGCACAATTTCTGGTTTGACAGAAAAACCTCTTAATTCAGAAATTTCCAGTTTGTTGCCATGACAACAAAAATTAAAGACTATTCTGAAGAAAGCATCTAAATACATCATCAATGCCAAGTTTGGCTTTAATTCATCCATGGGTTATGGATTTGCAGCATACTGGTCAGTAATTCAAATATTGCAAAACTGCCTGTCACACTTGTGGCATCATCAGTTGAAAACACTATTTAAATGTTAATATCTAGAGAACCTTAAACAATTTTGCCAAACTTTTTTCACTGCTATTCCTCATTTAGCAAGGTCTTTCCACTGAGGTAATACAATTTTTTGTTTCATAGGCACTTTAAGTAGTTCATGTACAATCCTGTAAGTTCATTGAGTGTTAATGACTGAGTGCAAGAAGAAGGCAGACAGACAGACAAACACAATCATGTGTACTAGTAAAGATTACATACAATTTTTGTAAGTTTTACTATAGTAACGTACAGTTATTTTGAGTTACCTGGTTTGGCCATTCAAAAGTGGGTTGGCTCTAAACTACCGCCAACCTGTTATCCCTTCCCCCTTGGTAAGCCTGGGGTGCATTTGACAAGAGTTAAGTTCTGGGTACTCAGGAATTTGATGTTTGTTTAGGTCCCAACCCCCTGGGCACTTGACAGGAAAAAAATGTACAGCACTGTGTGTGTCCCAATAATACACTTTGCAAGAATCATTGTCAATCGAGAAGGCAGTATAAGATGTTAACTTCAATTTTATTTTGCAACTACATGAAATTAAGTAAAATATAAAACGCACGAACAAATACTAAAGGTAATTGACACCATGAACTGATCCATGGAGTAACTTATAAATAATGTGTTATAATACCAGTAGCAAGGGGCTACACCGGAACTCAAGCAAGTGCTTCTTGAGTTCTTCCTCACTACATGGTCCAGCTACACATGTACAAACAAACCCAGCAAGGCTTGGTACATTTTACAAATGATTTGCAATTTTACCAAAGCTGAAGCCTGATGGTAACCAACCTTCTGAAAACACTTTTGAGTAGTAAAATTTAGAATGTACTGATTTGTGCTCTTGGACTCCTTCTTGTCTTTAAGGTGGCAATTTGCATTGTTACAAAAAGCGCTGTGCACAGACCCAGACCCCAAGTGGTATCCCCTTATGGGAAAAAAATAGATGAATTTACGAAAAACAGTGGAAAAGACAGTCTTGAAAAACCTCGTTCAAGTTTCCTCAAATCGATCTAGATTTTGTGGCTTCAGCCTGGAGGAAATGGCATTTGACTGCTAAAAATCCCCAGGGCAGGGGGCGTTTGACCTGAGAAAGGGTCCACATGGTTTGGAATTTGACCAAAAAAAATAAAAAATGTCAAATGCCCGGGGGTCAGCCCAGGATGGGGGGCATGGGCACCCTTGGATTTGACTCATACATGTACTCATTGTACATTACATTATATCTAGTTCGGGATTCTTGGAGTGCACTTTTACCCCCCCCCCCCAACCTACAAGGGGAGTACAACCATTTAGGAAATCATTGGGAGTCCCAAATGACCTCCCACCTGTTGTTTTTTTTACAACAAAGGGTTAATAACACTTCAATTTCAAACAACCAGGCCTAGCTAAATTGTAGACAGAAATAAATTAAATGTAATGGAAAACTATATCAAAGTTGTTTTAAATTGTTATCAACATTTAAGTATAATTAGAGTATAATTACTTTATTTTAATTATTACTTACATGTATATGTAATCCAAAATTTTTGATGCTAATTTTGATATTTTAAAAATGTTTATAGATCCAAAAATTGAATATTATTCAACTTTCTTTGAAATTCCAGGGGGGAGAGGGGAAATGGTTCTCAGAAGCCTTCATTACAAATGTAAAGGAACTGCTTTTTCAATATTAACAAACTTACAACTTTTTCTCTGTTCAGTGTGGCTTAGGTACAGTAGGGGTGTTTTCTGGAATCACAGGATAACACTGTCTTACCTTTTGATTCATCTGTTTGCAGGTCTTTTCTTTCAAGTGTCCCAAACACCAATTTTTTGTTTTTGGCATCAACACTACGCCCCTGAGACTGAGAAAAACCTGTAGACCTTTGGTTTACACGTACATCATGTTCTCCATTGCAAACCATGAATGAGTTACTAGGCAGCTTAGATTTCAGGCTTTCCTCTCCAGGGGATGTTAAGGATTTCTGTCTTGGGGGTGGAGCAAATGAGGTTGGTTTCATTGATCGTGGCAAAGTTGCACTTTTGCAATCAGTTTGCTGCTTTGCTGCTTTCCTTGCTGGAACTCCTTTCAATGCCTTGGTGTAATCTGTTTGATGTTCTTGCTCTCCACTCTTGGACACTGTTCTATTTGAAGTTTGGATTTTTTGCTCGATTGTATGTGAGAGTATTTGGGGCTCTGCTGATTTGTGTCTCTGTCTAGTGCTCATTGGTTTATTAGGAACAGGTGGGGCTTGGCGCTTTGGGGCGATAGGTGAACTTGTGGATCCACCAAATTCTAAGCTACGCCCGTTAAGGTTTGACTGCACTTCAGCAGGAAGAGGAAGCAATGGTGATGCCAAACTTGTTGGACTATTGAAAAAGTTGTCATCCAGTAGGGTTGTCCTATTGTAGTCACCTGAAGTGGTGTAATTACTGCCCAAATACTGTACAACTGCAGGCTGAGGGCTTGGTCTTTGTGATGGTAGTCTCTCCAACATAGAGTCAGCACCTGAGTCAGTTAAACTTGAGGAGCTTGATGGAGGATATGTTAATCTTCCTGTTGTTAGGGGCAGTTTCCTGTTAGGTAATGTATAAACATTGGCAGAGTTTTGAGTTGATGTGCTAACCACTGTTGCATATGCCACATAAACTGTATCCTGTTTGTTAGGAGAACACAACCCTGACATTCTCGAAATCTGATACTGTGACAAAACACTGGAACTTTCACTTGATTCTTTAGTACTGCTAAGGGTGGACAAACTTTCTTCAGGATTTTTCCCTATATTTTTAAGCCAATTTTTTGAATATGGAATTTCAGCATACAATGGCTCGTTATCTGACTCCAGATTTTCTCTTGAGCTCTTTCCTTCACTGTATGTTGACCTTCTCTCCAAAGACACATTATCAAACACAAAATGTGAAGACTCTGTCTTATGTTTCTCTTTTGGATCTCCAAAACCAGCAGCACTGAATTTAATCGGGCTGTATTTACTAGATTTCTTGAATGGCTGTGCATAAATTGCTGAGGGCGACTTGGGTGAAGTTGGTGTCTGTTCTTGTGCAGCGATGCTTGTGTCGCATGTGGACACATTATTAGTGGATGGGTTTGTAGAATTACTGGGTCTTTGATGTAGTTCATAATGTGTTGAACTAGCATTACTTTCAACTTCACTAACTGAAGTTGGTTGTAACACAGAAGTTGAGTCCTCATCAAAAGAGGAATCAAGTGCTGTTCTCCCTATTTTATTTTGCAATTGTGAGTCACGCTTAGAATTCAAATCATCATGGTGACTATTGTGAACAGCATGCCCACCTGTACTTGCCCAGTCAAGAACATTTTGATCATCTTTTCCAAGGTAATGTGTGGACCTAGCATGTAAGGAGCTACTAGATAATGTCCGCCCCTTGCTAGTTGTATGATTTTCATCAAAGGGTTCAAGATAAGCCAATGGGCACATTCCAGAAATACCACCTTGAAGTTTTGCCATCACCCAGTTATCATCTACCACCCTAATGATATCAAGGACATCCCCTTCGTTAAGTTCAATGTCACCCTGATGCATTACAGAGAAATGGTAAAGAGCTCGGGCTTTGTCACCAGCTTTCCATTTGGTCTGTTTCACTGCAACACTAGCAGTACTGTGCTTTAAATGGTGGCTTTCTGCTGACCTCGCTTCAGCGAGTACCTCTTCTTTCAGGTCTATTTCAATCTCAACAAAACTTGCTGGAAACAGCCCTATGTATCCATCCAGTTCTCCTTCCATCCATTGTGAACCAGCTCTTTTTCTCAACAATATTAGGTCTCCTTCTCTGAATGTGAGTTCTGACTCATTTTCTCCAACAAAAGGGTAAATTGCCCTTGCACATGGCATGACTGATCCATTATACAAATCTGGGAAGGGAATTAGCACTTTCACATAGTTCTTTGGGAAATATCCTGAGTTTCCATTAAAGGATCCCTCAAACCAATCCTCATCAACATTTCTGGATAAAATAATGATAGAGTCCTTTGGAAAGCTAAGTTCACCTTTATGACGAGCTTCAAAAGCATGCATAGCTTGTGCACATGGTAGATTTTCCTCCAGAGCATGGCTTAACTCTTCCGTTACCAGATCGTATTCTGGGGCATACCAGTCTTCCACATATAACAATGGAAGAACTCCCACTTGACCATTGAGTTCACCCTGCAGCCAATGACTGTCAACTTCTGCGATAACCCTTATCAGATCACCCTTAATGAAGCTCAGTTCACTTCCTCCATTACTCACATAATCTTGCTTTGCAACCACAGTTCTACAGTCTGCCAGATCCAACTTCTCTGTATAGGACACAGGGAAAACTCCATGCCTACTTTGGAATGATCCCTCATACCAATCATTATCAATCTGGCTCGACACTGTGATAACATCCCCTTTGTGAAATGAAAGCTCCCCTGGATGGCTTGTGTCAAAGTCATACACTGCCCTCACAAGAGAGCCCGCCATTATAAACACACATAATCTGTTAAAAGAATATATAAAGCAAACAAAAAATATTAGCAGTGTGTTAGTACTAGTCCTTTAACTATTTTATCTTACACCTCGATGGTACATGTAAGAAGTATTTAATAAAAATATGAGAAAAAACTGTATCCATGGCAATAGCGAGGTTCTGAGCAGCTTTGTCACAAAATAACACTGCAAGCCCTAATCTACCAGACCAAACTTGTATGATTGAAATTTGATATTCTGTCAGCATTGATTGGTAGTTTGACCTTCATGACCCGGCTCTTACAACTGTATTCTAATACCAGCCCTGAGTAAAGCTCTACAAAAGCGGAAATGTCAATCTATAACTTGCAAGTTACTCAGTTTGTAGTTACACGTAACAACAAACTTCAGCTGTGTTTGGCATAGAGTTGCACAGAAAATAATAACTATTCAGTTGATTCCCTATAACTCGAACCCTCGCTAACTTGAAGTATTTTCCATTCCCTTCAGTCCACTTTTCCATATAATTTTACCCTCGACAGCTTTAACTTCCAACAATTTGCTCAAACCTTGTTCTATTACCCATGAAGGTTTGAATTGTCGGGAGTGAACTGTGTTTCCACTGGGCCTTACTGATATAGTGTATCCAGCCATTTGTATCCAGACATGGTCATGTGCATTCTCCTTATATTATCCACACAAAGTAAGTAGTTTGGTAATGAGAATAAAAAAATGGTCAGCAATTTATCTAAGATGAAAAGTAAAACTCTCCCAACCTGTTTAGAAAGAAGCTGCAGAGCCAGTTTAGAAGAATTCAGCAACATGCTGCATGGCATGTTTAGGGCTGAGTGGGTTAACCTCTGCAACCTTCCTAATTCCAGGTTCACGATGACCTTTTATACAACATTTCACAAATTTTTATACAGTATTCACTACTGCTACAGAAAAATACTTGTTGCTAGTGTTGATTACTTTTCTTTAAACTGAAAAAAATTTTGATAAGGGAATTCAGTCATTTATCCAGGGTTGCCACTGTTAACTGGATGTGAAATTCAAGGACTTTTCCAGGACTTTCCAGGAACTTGTCAAGCAAATTCAAGGACATTTTGAACCTAACAAAATACACCATGTCAAAAGACTTTCTTCTTCTGTATAGACTCTATATACTAATTCAGCAATGACCTTTACAAGATTTGCCTTCAGGAAAAATTCAGCCTCCATTTATGTTTTCAAACATGGTTATATCAAAGGTCTAACACCCCACTATGACAATTTTGATTGTCTATGTCTATTATCTTTTGCAGTTAAAGATGAAAAAGTTTGCTCATTTCAGGATTTTCAAGGATCGCCGCAACCCGGTTTATCATTCCTTTTCAGACAGTTTTCAAGGCCCTAACTTTTTTAATTCCCTCAGGACTGACATAAAAAATGCTACTAGCATATCTGCGTTCGCTTCTAAACTCAAAGCTTTTCTGCTGGCATAACTAGTGTTTTGTCTGTTCATGTGTGTTTGCATTAGCTTCCGCTTTTTTGTTTTCTTTTTTCTTTCTTTCTTTTTCGCTTGCGCTTTGCTTTGCCGTTTTTATCCTTAAATGCATATATCATTTAGTCCACCTTGACAGTTTAGTATTGTTAGTAATTATGGATGTATATTCAGGAAGCTCTACTCTATAAGCCTATGGCTTCTTCAAACTTCCTGGCCTAATGTGTAATTGTGTATAATATGTGTAAATATTTCTTATTTTGGCAAACAAATAAACTGAAACTAAAATACATCTTGGATATCTTTTCTAATTCGAATGTCTATCAGTTTCTGCAATGCCCTAAACTGCAAATCTAACATTTCAGAAGTGTAGTCTCTTCTACACCCCCCCCCCAAAAAGGCAAACTTGTGGAATGTTATTCCCATATGTACAGTCCACACACTGACACAGCTGCACCTTCATTACATTCATGATTAATCATACAAGAGCACATTCACTTGCAAGAAATGAAATACAACCATTACCCAACAATATTTTATATTATACAATATTTAACATCATACAAATGTTATTATATTCTAGCCACTTTATAGAAAGTCAACAGAATTAAAAACAATTGCTTTCTTTTGTTCGTTCCGTCAACATACTAATTGATCAATGCACTCAACAGGAATATACCGAACATTGACAGACACACACGAGCTAGACACTTTTTCGCCGATCGAACAGACCATTTTAAACAAATAACGAAACAAATGCAACCCGAATACACGTTAACAAGCTTGAGGTCCTTTCGACAAAAAGCAAAATATTCATTTATCATTACACGTCGGATCAATATCGTAAAAGTATTCACGTTCATCCAGTTACGATCGAAGCCAATATTTGAATGTTTTGAACTTGAATTGAAACCAAGCTCATTGTAAACAAAATCTAAGGCTTCAATTTTGTAATCCTAATCTTCTAGAACAGGAGACTCTGGTTGCTTTAAAACTCAGGTAATTCTTTCGACCTAAGAATGGTTCTTAATTTGCTCGTCTGCTTTTTGACAAGCGTCCAGCTAATTCGGGGTTCATTCTTCCCTCCAACAAGACTTGTTGAACAACAAACGTAAACAAATATTCTCACCTTGCGAAATCACTTCATGTTGGCGCTGCAGATCTGAGGTCCTTTGATCGCTAGTGTGACACAAACGAACAGGATAGAGAAAAAAAGTCAATAAAAACCTCGACTAGATTTGTTACAGAACCGAAAAATCCGAAAAACTGTGTTGAGACTTGTGACCAGGCAGATTATGTCAGGGTCAATGCGCATGGCATTCAACAAACTGCGGGCTCACAAATTAAGACTACATCAAGCTTTATGCTATAAAGGTTTTCCTCAAAACTCCCAGGGATTTTAAAACATTTTACATCAGTTCTAGATGCAGCTTTAAGACTTTCCCAATGAACATTTTTGGAGCGACAAACTAGAAACTCCTCGGTTAACGGATAAACGGTGATTTTTGTGGACCTTCTGGAGAGAGAGGGGGGTGGTTATTACTGAAGGGACTCAAAGAAAGGGACTGAGGGGCACAAAAATATCTGACTCCGTACTGAGGACTTTAAAAGAACATGTGAAATGATCTTGCCTTTTTTTTGTTAAGAAGAGTGATATAGATACTTATAGTTCCCCTCCCCATCTCCTTTCGCACCAATTTCTTTTCGCCTAGAAGAGGCTAGCAACAGGCCAAAGAAAACCAGCGTGGGTACAAATTTGGTTGTCGTTTCTGAAGGCCGATGTTACAGCGGATTTTTTTACTCCCATCAGGCTTGGAACCACTCCGCGGATAACGTCCATCTACAGCAGAAGTGGTGAGAGAGCTTTTATTCCACATATTCCTGTTGTACAATACGGTTAGTCGAACATACCCTAGCTTCCACCGCTAATCTAACAGTATTACTTTTAAAAACGTTTGTAAAGAATGACTTCTGCTATTCGAAAGATCTAAAACCATAAGAGTTTTAACTAGAATATGTTTTGTCAAACTAATCGCCAACAGTAAATAAGATTTTACTTCTTTATAAACGAAAGTTTGGTTTGGCATCGATCATAACATTAACTTTTCATAGTCTCGGTTTTGTACCTGTTTTTTGCTTGGAACGTTTTCTGCATTTATATAGCAACAATATTGTATATGTATGATATACTTTGTATTGTCTTAGCATGGGTACGTTCATCGGGGGTGGAAGTGGAATATTGTAAAACCAAATATTCGTATTCTTTCTAGATTCTTTTTCGAATTTCGATATTCCAAAGCC